>JASANF010014318.1:0-82547 GCA_030248245.1 Trissonchulus sp. WLG1_4 | reverse complement strand
GGATACGCCACTGGTCTCTAGGGGTCTCTTGGCGGGCTGAACACAAATCCGAAGGTTTATTTTCGTCTAGGACCCCTCCGAACCTCCCTATAGCACCGGCCCTTTCAGGGTACCCCCCTGAGGGCATCAAAAATGGGGCAAATTTTCGAAATTGAGATTCCTACGCTGATAGGGGGTGTTTTTTGATCTTCTTTGGTCCGCATGGTGTGCACTGGTCCACTTGGGTAGCCCTAGCAAAGTGCCAGAATGGTCAATTTGACCACATTTTAAAATATTTTTTTAAATATATAACTGTGAAAAAGGTTAATTTGAGTTGCCGAACACGAATATAACGTCACTTTGACCAAAATTAATGATCACTTTTCAGAATGTATTATTTTCATACAAATATACAATTCAAGTGTCAGCTTTCCTGTCGTCAAGTAAAATAGCTGCAGCGGAAAAAGAAATAGGATTATTATAAAAATGCCCTTTCACCAAGGGCAGCAGTGTGGGTAGAATATGTTCTTGGTTTATCTTATAGCGGAAAAATGCTAATAAGCTTGTCAAACACCCGGGAGAACTTTAGCAGTCAAACAGAAAAACGCAGCCCCCCAAATGAAGCGGACAAAGAGTTGCGTCAGAATAGCAGTCGCCCGACACGTTAGTGCTTTCTGCACCCCGAAAAGCGCGAATTAATCAGCCAATTAATTAATTCATCTGCACTGTTGCCGGGAAAAGTGTCGTGTACTTCATTGTTTCTTGATGTTATTTACTAGGCATGCTTTTGTCTTTAAATATCTTTTTCATCCATAATGATATAGATATATATAGATAATTCATTGGTATAGCGTGATTAATTTTAGTGTGCTTTGTTATATGTAAAATGTAAGTTTAAAAGCTTATATCAATTCTATAGTTTATTGTATTATTATAAGAGTTATACGGTATGTATTGGTAACATTTTAATGAGTTCGTAGTTGAATATTTAAGGTAGTTAATTAAATGTCTTATATAATATTAATACAATGTTAAGTTGGATTACGCCATTAATCGTCTGAGTTTTCGAGAAAGTTGTCTATATACAAATCATAAATAGATTGCGCGTGGAGAAATTTAAATGAAATATATACCTGTATGTATCTAGTATTAATATATACTTTATAATCTATACACCTGACCCAAGTCCTGAGTGCTAGTAAGCGTCATAAATGTTTTTCCTAATTATTTGTGCGAATAGTGTACAGAAAGCACTAACGTGTCGGGCGACTGCTATTCTGACGCAACTCAAATTAACCTTTTTCACAGTTATATATTTAAAAAAATTGAAAATATTTTAAAATTTGGTCAATCTGAAATCATTCTGGCATTTCTGTTAGGGCTACCAAAGTGGACCAGTGCACACCATGCGGACCAAAGAATATCAACTGGCACACCCTATCGACATCAAAATTCTCAATTTCGAAAATTTGCCCCATTTTGACCCCCTTAGGGGGGTACCCTGAAGGGGCCATACTATAGGGAGGTTCAGGGGTTCCTAGACGAAAATAAACCTCGGATTTGTGTTCAGGGGCCCAAATTACCCCTAGAGACCAGTGGCGTACCCAGGATTTCGCAACGGGGGGGGCTGCGACCGGGGGGGGGGGGGCGCGGAGCAACTGTGAGCCACCGCTGATCAAGGGGGTCTGGCGGGGCGGAAACCCTCGAACCTTTTTTGAGTCTTGGAATTGTTACCAACGACAAACGACAATAGTGGATCTGGACATCTCTGCAGCAAGCACTTAACTTTGCGGGGGTCTGGAAGCGTCAGCCCCCAGAAGCTGAAGCTTTTTGTAAAAATTTGACCATCGACATTGCATCTGGAAACTGCACTTTTTACATGAAATAAAAATATGTAGTGGATCTACAGCAAGCACTTAACATTGCGGGGGAGGTCTGTGGCCGGCAGCCCCCAGAAATTTCAGCTTTTTTGAGGCTTCAACCATGAACATTGCATTGAAAACTGCAATTTTTACATGAAATAAAAAAATTTAGTGGATTGACATCAAGCATTTAACAATGCGGGGGTCTGGAAGCGTCAGCCCCCCAGAAGCTGAAGCTTTTTTGAAAATTTGACCATCGACATTGCATTGGAAACTGCACTTTTTACATGAAATAAAAAATATGTAGTGGATCTACAGCAAGCATGTAACAATGCGGGGGTCTGGAGGCGGCAGCCCCCAGAAGTTGGAGCTTTTTTGAAAATTTGACCATCGACATTGCATTGGAAACTGCACTTTTTACATGAAATAAAAATATGTATATTTATATAAGTTTAAAATCTTAGACATTAATATTTAAGCCCATGGATCAAAAAAATAGGCCCAGTTGGAGTGAATCTTTTTGTACCATGGGCCAGCGTACGCTATTTTATGGCTGAGTTCAAAAATTGGGGTTTTGCGATGATTTATTGTTGCAATATGCTTTTGCTAAGTGGCTTTTTTCTGATCCGTCGTCAAAAACGACAGTTTCTGATGTGTCTTTCAATTTTAGGGCTGCAAAATGACACACGAGACGCGGATACACGTGCCGTTAGCAGATCACTAATCAAAGTTCCAAATGGTCGACTCTGGCTAATTTTATTATACAGAAACTATAAATTGGCCGAAAATTGCTAATACATATGTGTCGCTTTTAGAGTTAAAATAGCAATTAAATGCATTTTTAACACCTTTTAAAAAAAGAAAAGTCATTCCCACCCCCCCCCGAAATTTTTTGTGGCTGAGCCACTGCAGATTGGTGTGATGATGCTTCAAAAATTAAAATTAACAAAAAGTGAAAAAATCGCAAAAAACTATCATGTATGCAAAAAAATATATATATAAACAAACATGGGAACACGTGCAGTTGGGGGGGGGGGGAAATAGTGGACCTATTTTTTGGAGTAGAGCACCTTGGGGGAAGCATTTTTTATTCAATAGGGACCCCTATCCACAAATTTGGATTTTCTGAGCTATGACCCCTTGAAAATTGCATTTTTAGTGTTTTTGGACGTGAACGTAGGCCAAAGTTCGAAGCCAAAATTGGCTGTAATCTTTGTTTTTGGATAGTTTTGAGTGCGTTATGATGTTTTAGGGCATCGTCTAGGCTTAGTTGGCAGGATTCTCTAGGCTAAGCTGGCAGGATTTTTTCTGAAAATTTCGATTTTTTATTGCCTAGGCCTGAGCCTAAGCCTAACCCTGAATCTAAGCCTAAGCCTAAGCCTGATACTAAGCCTAAGCCTAAGCCCTATACTAAGCCTAAGCCCCAAGCCTAAGCCTAAGCCTAAGCCCAAGCCTAAATTAAGGCCAAGTTTGAATTTGGTCAAAAATTGGACGTTTCTGGTGAATTCGGCCAATTTTTCGGCAGGAACACGGTCGGGGGTTTTGGTGGGGGGGGGGGTGGGGGGGGGGGGGGTTGGGTTTGGGGTTTTTGGTAAACAGCCTTAATTTAGGCTTTGGGCTTCCGGCTTAGGCGTTAGGCTTGGGGCTAGGCTTAGTATAGGGCTTAGGCTTAGGCTTAGTATCAGGCTTAGGCTTAGGCTTAGATTCAGGCTCTTAGGCTTAGGCTCTAGGCCTAGGCAATAAAAAATCGAAATTCTAAAAAAATCTGCGCCTAAGCAATAATCTGCCACCATTCCTAGACATGCCTTAAAACATCATAACGCACTCAAGAACTATCCAAAAAAAAGATTAGATGCTCAATTGGCTTGAACTTTGGCCTACGTCACTGAGGGTTCAATTTTCCCAGGGGGGTCATAGCAAATCCAAAAAATGAAATAAGGGTTCTTGAAGAAAAAATCCTTCCCCCAAGGTGCTCTACTCAAAAAAATAGGTCCACTATTTCCCCCCCCCCCCCCCAACTGCACTTGATCCCATGTTTGTTTATATATATTTTTTTGCATACATGCATAATTTTTTGCGAAAAGAATTTTTTTTATCTTTTTTTATTTTTTCACTTTTTGTTAATTTTAATTTCTGAAGCATCTCACACCAATCTGCAGTGGCTCAGCCACAAAAAATTTTGGGGGGGGGGGGGTGGCAATGACTTTTCTTTTTTTAAAAGGTGTTAAAAATGCATTTAATTGCTATTTTAACGCTAAAAGCGACACATATGTATTAGCAATTTTCGGCCAATTTATAGTTTCTGTATAATAAAATTATGCCAGAGTCGACGCATTTGGAACTTGATTAGGATGGCTAACGGCACGCGTCTGCGTCACGCGTGTCATTTTGTAGCCCTAAAATTAAAAGAGACATCAGAAACTGTCGTTTTTGACGACGGATCAGAAAAAAGCCACTTAGCAAAAGCATATTGCAACTAATAAATCATCGCAAAACCCCAAATTTTTGAACTCAGCCATAAAACTAGTGTACGCCCTGGCCCATGGTACAAAAAAAGATTTCCACTCTGAACTGGGCCTATTTTTTGATCCATGGGCTTAAATATTAGAAATGTCTAAGATTTTAAACTTATATAAATATACATATTTTTATTTCATGTAAAAAGTGCAGTTTCCAATGCAATGTCGATGGTCAAATTTTCAAAAAAGCTCCAACTTCTGGGGGCTGCCGCCTCCAGCCCCCATTCGTTACATGCTTGCTGTAGATCCACTACATATTTTTATTTCATGTAAAAAGTGCAGTTTCCAATGCAATGTCGATGGTCAAATTTTCAAAAAAAGCTTCAGCTTCTGGGGGCTGACGCTTCCAGACCCCCGCATTGTTAAATGCTTGATGTTGATCCACTAAATTTTTTTATTTTCACATGTAAAATCTGAGTTTTCAATGCGCAATGTCCATGGTTGAAACCTCAAAAAAAGCTGCGAAACCTGGGGCCTGCCGCCCACAGACCCCCGCAATGTTAAAGTGCTTGTGTAGATCTTTTACACTACATATTTTTTCATTTTCATGTAAAAAGTGCAGTTTCAATGCAATGTCGATGGTCAAATTTTCAAAAAGCTTCAGCTTCTGGGGCCGGACTGTTTCCAGACCCCGCGGAAAAGTAAGTGCTTGCTGCAGAGTGCAGATCCACTATTGTAGTTTATCGTCGGGAAAACAATCACAAACTCAAAAAGGTCCCGAGGCTTCCGCCCCGCCAGACCCCCTCACGAACGAGCGGCGGCCGCAGTTGCTCCGCACCCCCCCCCCACCGGCTCGCAGCCCCCCCCTTTGGCGGAGGATCCCAGCGCCACTGGCTCGAGGGTTTGCCCGCGAACATAATCAGAGAACTTTTATTTTTCGTTTCTTAGGCATCCTCTGAAACTTTTCCCTATAGTATGGCCCCTTCAGGGTATCCCTAAGGGGGTCAAAATGGGGCAAATTTTCGAAATTGAGATTTTTGATGTGATAGGGGGTGTCAGTTGTATTCTTGGTCCCGTACTGGTGTGGTACCGGTCCACTTGGTAGCCCTAGCAAAGTGCCAGAATGGTCATTTGACGAAATTTTTAAATATTTTCAATTTTTTTTGAATATATAACTGTGAAAAAGGTTAATTTATTTAAATTTATATACTCATTCGACCATTTTTTGTTTTTTTTTTTATTTTTTTCTCTTTGATTTTTTTTTTTTGTTGTTTTGTTTTTTTTTTTGTTGTTTTTTGTTTTTTTGTTTGTTTTTTTTTTTTTTTTTTTTTTTTTTTTTTGTTTTTTTTTTTTTTTTTTTTTTTTTGTTTTTTTTTTTTTTTTTGTTTTTTGTTTTTTTTTTTTTTTTTTTTTTTTTTTTTTTTTTTTTTTTTTTTTTTTTTTTTTTTTTTTTTTTTTTTTTTTTTTTTTTGGGTTTTTTTTTCTGTGGAGTTGCGTCAGAATAGCAGTCGCCCGACACGTTAGTGCTTTCTGCACCCTATTCGCGCGAATAATTAGGAAAAACATTTATGACGCTTACTAGCACTCAGGACTTGGGGTCAGGTGTATAGATTATAAAGTATATATTAATACTCTACAGATACATACAGGTATATATTTCATTTAAATTTCTCCACGCGCAATCTATTTATGATTTGTATATAGACAACTTTCTCGAAAACTACAAATGAGTAATGGCGTAATCCAACTTAACATTGTATTAATATTATATAGACATTAATTAACTACTAATATTCAATACGAATCATAAAATGTTACAATACAACCAAAAGTATAACTCCTAGTTAATACAAATAACTATAGAATTGATATAAGCTTAAACTACATTTACATATAACAATAAAAATGAATGGCGATCAATTGATTATTATATATATTATATATCATTATGGATGAAAAATGATTTTTCAGGACATATGTAGCTTGCCTAGTAAATAACATCAAGAAACAATGAAGTACACGACACTTTTCCGGCAACAGTGCAGATGATGATAATGGCTGATTAATTCGCGCGAATAGGGTGCAGAAAGCACTAACGTGTCGGGCGACTGCTATTCTGACGCAACTCTTGTCCGCTTCATTTAGCAAGCTGAGTTTCACTATTCGACTGCAAAACTTGTCCCGGGTGTTTGACAAGCTTATTAGCATTTTTCCGCTATAAGATCAGCCAAATTTCCTATTCTACCCACACTGCTGCCCTTGGTGAAAGGGCATTTTTATAATAATCCTATTTCTTTTTCCGCTGCAGCTATTTTACTTGACGACAGGAAAGCTGACACTTGAATTGTATATTTGTATGAAAATAATACATTCTGAAAAGTGATCATTAATTTTGGTCAAAGTGACGTTATATTCGTGTTCGGCAACTCAAATTAACCTTTTTCACAGTTATATATTTAAAAAAATTGAAAATATTTTAAAATTTGGTCAAATTGACCATTCTGGCACTTTGCTAGGGCTACCAAAGTGGACCAGTGCACACCATGCGGACCAAAGAATATCAACTGACACCCCCTATCGACATCAAAATCTCAATTTCGAAAATTTGCCCCATTTTGACCCCCTTAGGGGGGTACCCTGAAGGGGCCATACTATAGGGAGGTTCAGAGGGGTCCTAGACGAAAATAAACCTCGGATTTGTGTTCAGGGGCCCAAATTACCCCTAGAGACCAGTGGCGTATCCAGGATTTCGCAAAGGGGGGGGCTGCGACCGGGGGGGGGGGTGCGGAGCAACTGTGAGCCACCGCTGATCAAGGGGGTCTGGCGGGGCGGAAACCCTCGGACCTTTTTTGAGTTTGTAATTGTTACCAACGATAAACTACAATAGTGGATCTGCACTCTGCAGCAAGCACTTAACTTTGCGGGGGTCTGGAAGCGTCAGCCCCCAGAAGCTGAAGCTTTTTTGAAAATTTGACCATCGACATTGCATTGGAAACTGCACTTTTTACATGAAATAAAAATATGTAGTGGATCTACAGCAAGCACTTAACATTGCGGGGGTCTGTGGGCGGCAGCCCCCAGAAGTTTTAGCTTTTTTGAGGTTTCAACCATGGACATTGCATTGAAAACTGCAATTTTTACATGAAATAAAAAAATTTAGTGGATCGACATCAAGCATTTAACAATGCGGGGGTCTGGAAGCGTCAGCCCCCAGAAGCTGAAGCTTTTTTGAAAATTTGACCATCGACATTGCATTGGAAACTGCACTTTTTACATGAAATAAAAATATGTAGTGGATCTACAGCAAGCATGTAACAATGCGGGGGTCTGGAGGCGGCAGCCCCCAGAAGTTGGAGCTTTTTTGAAAATTTGACCATCGACATTGCATTGGAAACTGCACTTTTTACATGAAATAAAAATATGTATATTTATATAAGTTTAAAATCTTAGACATTAATATTTAAGCCCATGGATCAAAAAAATAGGCCCAGTTGGAGTGAATCTTTTTGTACCATGGGCCAGCGTACGCTATTTTATGGCTGAGTTCAAAAATTGGGGTTTTGCGATGATTTATTGTTGCAATATGCTTTTGCTAAGTGGCTTTTTTCTGATCCGTCGTCAAAAACGACAGTTTCTGATGTGTCTTTCAATTTTAGGGCTGCAAAATGACACACGTGACGCGGATACACGTGCCGTTAGCAGATCACTAATCAAAGTTCCAAATGGTCGACTCTGGCTAATTTTATTATACAGAAACTATAAATTGGCCGAAAATTGCTAATACATATGTGTCGCTTTTAGCGTTAAAATAGCAATTAAATGCATTTTTAACACCTTTTAAAAAAAGAAAAGTCATTCCCACCCCCCCCCGAAATTTTTTGTGGCTGAGCCACTGCAGATTGGTGTGATGATGCTTCAAAAATTAAAATTAACAAAAAGTGAAAAAATCGCAAAAAACTATCATGTATGCAAAAAAATATATATAAACAAACATGGGATCAAGTGCAGTTGGGGGGGGGGGGGAAATAGTGGACCTATTTTTTGGAGTAGAGCACCTTGGGGGAAGCATTTATTGTAATAGGACCCCTATCCACAAATTTGGATTTTCTGAGCTATGACCCCTTGAAAATTGCATTTTTAGTGTTTTTGGACGTGAACGTAGGCCAAAGTTCGAAGCCAAAATTGGCTGTAATCTTTGTTTTTGGATAGTTTTGAGTGCGTTATGATGTTTTAGGGCATCGTCTAGGCTTAGTTGGCAGGATTCTCTAGGCTAAGCTGGCAGGATTTTTTCTGAAAATTTCGATTTTTTATTGCCTAGGCCTGAGCCTAAGCCTAACCCTGAATCTAAGCCTAAGCCTAAGCCTGATACTAAGCCTAAGCCTAAGCCCTATACTAAGCCTAAGCCCCAAGCCTAAGCCTAAGCCTAAGCCCAAGCCTAAATTACGGCCAAGTTTGAATTTGGTCAAAAATTGGACGTTTCTGGTGAATTCGGCCAATTTTTCGGCAGGAACACGGTCAAACAGCCTTTGTTTTGATTCTAAAAAATTGTAAACAATAATCTGACACCATTTAGACACGATTAGAACGCAAAAATCAAGGACTTCGGAAAAAAAATTGTAAAACGTCCCTCACTGAGGGTTCAGATTTCGGGGGGTCATATCTCAGAAAATCCAAAAAATGAAATAAGGGTTCTTGAAGCAAAAATACTTCCCCCAAGGTGCTCTACTCAAAAAAATAGGTCCACTATTCCCCCCCCCCAACTGCATTTAACCCTATGCAGCAGAGCAGAAAATATTATACTTTGTATTTAATTTTTTACCCTATCTGACTATAAAAACATGTGAGACATTAATCAATTAACACAGAATATGATAATAGACCTGGCATATATATAGGCATCAGGCATGCACAAAGAAAAAAGGTATCTAAGCCGAAAAAACATCAACAGAATGGAAAAAATTTAGAGATTTTTTAAATTTTGAAGGTAGAATTTGTCAATTGTGGAGGTATCAGAAACACTTTTGTCAGCTTTCGAAGTTTGGGAAAGGGGGGGGGCTGCGACCCTCTAAGGGGGGGCTCAAATCGCTAAGGGGGGGGGGCTGCAGCCCACCCAGCCCCCCCCCCTAAATACGCCACTGCTAGAGACATCAAAATCTCAATTTCGAAAATTTGACCCTTGAGGACCGCCTGGTGGCCGGGGGGGTACCCCGGGGGGCCGTATAGGCGAGTCCGGGGGGGTGATAGGCAAAAACTAACCCCAGATTCGTGTTCAGGGGCCCAGACAACCCCTAGTAGCGAGATTTTATGAAAAAAATCGAAAAAAAATTTCCACCCCAAAAGTACCCTAGGTGGTCTCTTTTGATGAGACCTGAGACTTCTGCCAATTTGACTGGGGTGCCAAAGTGAAATACCATACACGACGCTGACCAAACAATATCAACTGACACTCCTGCACGTATTTATTGTGACATCGTAACAATACAGCACGAGTGATTAGCCATTAAAGCGTTATACATTGACAAAGTCACGAAAAACCATGTTTTCAAGGGTGCCAGAGGGGGGTGTACCAGTTCTGGCTACTAGGAAAATCTGACAGCAAAACTATGGTCACCCTGCAATGCACAGTATATGGGTTTATATTCGCATACAAAACGACAGACCTCCATCTGTAACCGTCTTGGCTGTACTGCCCATAGGTAGCCTACCCCCTTAATACACGTGAATTACCTTCCGAGCCCCCTCCCCAGCGGTACAGTTACACGATCGACTCCAAAATAGCAGATGCACTATAGCACCACTACACTACCCTGTATGCAAGAGATGGAGGCTACATCACTTGCGTGACTTCTCAAAAGTTGGCTAGAAATTTTTCGGACTTTGATTTTTTTTCGGACCCCAAAAAAGGGGTTTCCCCCCTCCCAGCAGAGCCCGAACGGGGACGAAATTGAAAAAAGTGGCCCGTTACTTTCTAAGTTTGGTCAAACTAAATGTGAAAAACATATAATCATGACAACCCTACAAGCGTCCGGTCCGGTAGAGCTGTTGAAAAAAAAAAGAGGGAAAGTGTCAAGTTTGCAAAAGACAACTTTTCATATCTCAAGCTAGACTACACCAATCTCTCCGAAATTTTGCAGGCATATAACCTTCTACTAGGCGGATACACACACCAAATTAAAAGTCATTCGCTTTCATATATTTTAAGTTATTAAAAAATTAAATTTCAAAAATCCGCATTGGGTGATTTTTCTCCTATTCTAGGGTTGGGCGCTGTCGCGCCAACCCTGATTATGCATGTTATGCATGAACAATTATTTCTTCTGGACATATATAGCTTGTCTAAAAAACAACATCAAGAACCAATGAAGTATATACACGGTACTTTTCCGGCAACCGGCAGCTGATGATAATGGCTGATTAATTCGCGCGAATAGGGTGCAGAAAAATTCATTTTAAAATCTCGCAATATGGTGTGTGGCCATATATTTATGTGATGAGCCTTGCTGTAACTAAAGCTACGTCAAGCTTAGTAGGTGGGTCAGAAAAGGCGTTTTCAAATCGTATTTATGGTATTCACTTTCATTAAAAATCGTTACTTATGCCTAATGATGCTTATTTTTTTATAAAAATGTGATTAATTTATTGTCTACGCGAAAAAAGCTAAAACTTTTGATATTCAAGCTCAATTTAACTAGTTTTAACTAGTTTAACTAATTTTTAGTTTAAATAAGCTAAATATGTTGCTTAACAAAGCTGTATTAAATATATTATTATGTGGTACTTTATGACGATCAAACTTTAGGCTGATATCACGACTGTATTGGTCATAATTTCAGACGATTAAGCGCATGCGAAAACCTATAAAACGTGTTTTTATGGTGAAAAAATATCAGTTTGAATTTCCCCCTTCCCCGCCTCAGTTGCACCCAATTTCTCAGCCCACAGACGTGCTAAAAACTTCGCAATACCTGGAAATGCTTCGCTGGGTCTGCACTCTGCAGATTTCAAAAATAGCAAAATCCTGCGAAAAAATTTATTATTAACCAGTAGCGTACCCACGATTTCGCGAAGGGGGGGGGGGCTGAACTGATGGTCGACGACCGGGGGGGGGGGGGGAGGGGGGGTGGAACGTGAACGCAGACCGCGGCAATCTGCGGAAGGTTTAGCTTTTTAGAATTTTAAATGATTGCATTGATGTTGAAAAAATGTCTGATGTCTTGCAATCATAGTGGTTGCAAGGGACTGGGGGCGTCAGTCCCCAGAAACTAGAGCTTTTTTTTAGAATTTTGAAATAAAATTTGCATTGAAAAAGCAATTCTAAGCGACACTAGTCGTAAAATCAGAGTGGTTGCAAGGGACTGGGGGCGTCAGTCCCCAGAAGCTGGAGCTTTTTTAGAATTTTGAAATAAAATTTGCATTGAAAAAGCAATTCTAAGCAACACTGATCTGGCCACTGCCGCCGCTTTGCGGCATACAGGGCGATTGTGTCACCGGGCAGTGACCCCATCTGCCCCCACTGCAGTCAAGAGCCACAAACCATGCAACACTGGCTAATAGATTGCCCAGCTTTACCCCCCCCCCAGCGTATCAAATCCTTTGGGAACCCTATCGTTGCCCTCTCCGCTCTGAGACTCTACCCCGAGGAGGTGGTAGCGTTTGCACGGGCCACTGGGGTCCGTTGACGCCTTGCCGCCAACAACAACAACAACAATAACAACACTGGTCGTAAAATCAGAGTGGTTGCGGGGGTCTGAGGGCGGCAGCCCCCACAGGAAAACTTTTTCCGGAAATTTTCCGGAAATTTCCCGGAAATTTTCCGGAAATTAAAAAATTTCCGGTTTTTTTCCGGAAAATTTCCGGGTTTTTTCCGAACCGAGAAAATCCGGAAATTAATTTTGCCGGAAAATTTCTGGGTTTTTTCCGGAAAATTTCCGGGTTTTTTCCGAACCGAGAAAATCCGGAAATTAATTTTGCCGGAAAATTTCTGGGTTTTTTCCGGAAAATTTCCGGGCTTTTTCCGGAAAGTTTCCGGATTTTTTCCGGATAATTTCCGGGTTTTTTCCGGAAAATTTCCGGGTTTTTTCCGGATAATTTTCGGGTTTTTTCCGGAAAAATTCCGGGTTTTTTCCGGATAATTT
This sequence comes from Trissonchulus sp. WLG1_4, assembly GCA_030248245.1. Classification (NCBI taxonomy): domain Eukaryota; kingdom Metazoa; phylum Nematoda; class Enoplea; order Enoplida; family Ironidae; genus Trissonchulus; species Trissonchulus sp. WLG1_4. The sequence continues at coordinate 70,112 of JASANF010014318.1, read as the reverse complement.
CCGGGTTTTTTCCGGAAAATTTCCGGGTTTTTTCCGGAAAATTTCCGGGTTTTTTCCGGATAATTTCCGGGTTTTTTCCGGAAAATTTCCGGGTTTTTTCCGGATAATTTCCGGGTTTTTTCCGGAAAATTTCCGGGTTTTTTCCGGAAAATTTCCGGGTTTTTTCCGGAAAATTTCCGGGTTTTTTCCGGATAATTTCCGGGTTTTTTCCGGAAAATTTTCGGGTTTTCTCCGGAAAATTTTCGGGTTTTTTCCGGAAAATTTCCTCGTTTTTTCCAGATAATTTCCGGGTTTTTTCCGGAAATTTCCGGGTTTTCTCCGGAAAATTTCCGGGTTTTTTTTCGGAAAATTTCTGGGTTTTTTCAGGAAAATGTCTGGGTTTTTCTGAAAACTTCTTCGGATTTTTTAGGTGATTTTCTAATTTTGCGGTTTGCCACAGTTTCCTGATTTTTCCGGAAAACTTTTTTGTGTTTTCGTTTTCAGGTTGTATATACGTAGTTGTAGTTCGAATATTTGAAAAAGTAATTTATACTTTGAGTGTATATATACTCTAATTGGCGCAATTTTGTACATCTTTTGTGGCTTTATTTTTATATAGCTGCTATTTATGTATATTTTGTTGTATTTAGTGTTTTGTACTGTTCTTTACTTTTCAAGAGTTTGCCCAGTTAAAGTTTTTGTGATGCAGTGTTTTTAGACGGGAAAATGACAACGACAATGACAAGTTTACTTCAGAGAATAAGGCACGTTGATATGCACAACAGATTGCAAATCTTATGGATTTTGTTTCCAGGCCATTTTTGTTTGGTTTTCAAGGGTTACTTGTAAAAATTCCTTTAAAAAAACTTGAAACATTTTCAAACAACAACAAACAAGAAAACCCCCATTTCTATATTTTGTCATGTAGCCCAAATTTATATTACAATGTTTCTACGGGAAACCAAAAAATATATATGTCGTAGGCCTAACCTTGCTCTAAATATAAACTTCTCAGGTGAAAAAACTCATTTGTGGGAAAAAACCGCGGCAGCAAAGTTATGTATTTTTCATGCTTATAAGCAGTTCTTTTAAATTAGACCATGGGCTTTTAGGCGTATATAGGCTCTGTTTTGCTTTAACTTAGGGCTCGGAGCACTGGCTTAAGCGGAGGCTTGGTGCTAAGCCTTAAGTTTAGTATGTTGGCGAGCAAGGATTAGTCTTAGTTACTGGCATCAAAAGCTTACTAATCATCAAAAAGCTTAACTTTGGCAAAAATGAGCAGGTTGCATACAAAATAGAATTATCATGTGTTTATTTATTTACAAAAATTTTAGTATATATACATAGTGTGTATTGTATATATAGTGGTGCGGGAAAAAAACCTTACGCGTTTTGCGAGGAAAAAACCTTAGTATTTCCTGGCCGAACCTTATGTACGACATAGGTCCTTTTTGAGTATAGGTAGAAAGCCCATCACAAACTGACTTACCACACCAATTGCTGTGCAGTTTTGAGGTCTGTAGCATTTTTTATAAAATTTCAAAATTTTGCGTGTTGAAAAATTTCAAAGTGAAGCTTCCCAAATTTTTCCAAATTTTTGACTTGTCATAATTTTTTCAAACAAACTTTTTGCCAACGCCGTTTGCATTTATCAAGAGAGTTACCTTTCCTCTATTTCTGAAGCTAAAAAACAGTGAAAAACGTTGTGGTTTACCTGTGACAGTTCAAAGTTTGTGCGGGAAAAAACCCTATTGCGGGAAAAAAACCCTATTTTATTTGGCGATATTTTTTTGCTAAACTCACCCATTGTTGCTACAAAAGTGGGTTCATCTGGGCTAACAACTTGCGTAGACTTCATTAAAACCGTTTATTTGGCCGCAATACGTCGTTTTTTGTCGTTTTGGCCCATACCCCGACACCCCTTACGAAACCTGTTTTGGTGATGTTTCACCAAAATTTGACCTTTTTTGGAATATTTAGGCTTTAGCTGCTGCGTATATACCACTTCAATCCAAGAATTCTAGACGCGGGCGGTGTTTGTCCTCCGTTTCTGACGTATATAATAGGCGCAAAATTTTTTTTTAATGCTTGTAAATATTGAAAAAATGCATATTTCGGCAGAAGTCATTTGTGCCAAAAATGGTCGATTTTTGAAAAATTATTGTGAGTCACATGGGTGTCGGAAAAACGGTTTTTTTATTCCATACTGCAGCCTAAGAGTTGTAGAACACGATGAGTTTATACTCACTGCTAATAGAACAACCGAAAAAAGTGATAGGGTTTTTTCCCCGCATTAGGGTTTTTTCCCGAAGGTTTCGACTTTCGAGGCTTATTACTCAGAAACGTGAGTAGTTAGAATCCATTTTAATAGTGCAACAGTTAGACGAAAGATGGCCGTTATAACAGCCGCGAGCACTAATGGATCCGATTTATGTGGAGCACAGGACGACCCGAAAAGTTGAAAATATGGTTTTTTCCCCGCACCACTATAGTTGACTATGCCATATGCGAACCTGGTGTCGGAAAACAGCTACACCCCGTGACAAGAGATGCTTGTAAAAATCTTGTTGGCCCTTGTAAAATGAGCCATATTTTAATTATCCGGGAAACCGGGACCGGGAAATTATCCGTAAATTTTCCTGAAAAAATTCGGACATTTTCCGGAAAAAAACCCGGAAATTATTTTGAGAATTTCCGGAAAAAACCGGAAATTTTCCAGAAAAAAACCGGAAATTTTCCGGAAAAAACCCGGAAATTTTCCGGAAAAAACCCGGAAATTATCCGGAAAAAACCTGGAAATTTTTTGGAAAAAACCCGAAAATTATCCCGAAAAAGCCCGGAAATTTTCCAGAAAAAACCCGGAAATTTTCCGGAAAAAAACCCGGAAATTATCCGGAAAAAACCCGGAAATTATCTGGAAAAAACCCGGAAATTTTCCGGAAAAAACCCGGAAATTTTCCGGAAAAAACCCGGAAATTATCCGGAAAATTTCCGGAAAAAAACCGGAAATTATCCGGAAAAAGCCCGGAAAAAACCTGGAAATTATCCGGAAAATTTCCGGAAAAAACCCGGAAATTATCCGGAAAAAACCCAGAAATTTTCCGGAAAAAACCCGGAAATTATCCGGAAAATTTCCGGAAAAAACCCGGAAATTATCCGGAAAAAACCTGGAAATTTTCCGGAAAAAACCCGAACATTATCCCGAAAAAGCCCGGAAATTTTCCGGAAAAATCCCGGAAATTTTCCGGAAAAAACCCGGAAATTATCCGGAAAAAACCCGGAAATTATCTGGAAAAAACGAGGAAATTTTCCGGAAAAAACCCGAAAATTTTCCGGAAAAAACCCGGAAATTATCCGAAAAAAACCCGGAAATTTTCCGGAAAAAACCCGGAAATTATCCGGAAAAAACCCGGAAATTATCCGGAAAAAACCCAGAAATTTTCCGGAAAAAACCGGAAATTTTCCGGAAAAAAACCGGAAATTTTCCGGAAAAAACCCGGAAATTATCCGGAAAAAGCCCGGAAAAAACCTGGAAATTATCCGGAAAATTTCCGGAAAAAACCCGGAAATTATCCGGAAAAAACCCAGAAATTTTCCGGAAAAAACCGGAAATTTTCCGGAAAAAAACCGGAAATTTTCCGGAAAAAACCCGGAAATTATCCGGAAAATTTCCGGAAAAAACCCGGAAATTATCCGGAAAAAACCCGGAAGTTTTCCGGAAAAAAACCCGGAAATTATCCGGAAAAAACCCGGAAATTTTCCGGAAAAAACCCGGAAATTATCCGGAAAATTTCCGGAAAAAACCCGGAAATTATCCGGAAAAAGCCCGGAAAAAACCTTGAAATTTTCCGGAAAAAACCCGGAAATTTTCCGGAAAAAACCCGGAAATTTTCCGGAAATTATCCGGCAACAGTTTGGCGTTGACCGGAAAATATCCGGAAAAAGTCCGGAAATTTTCCGGAAAGTGAGACTGGGAATCGGAAATTTTCCGGAAAATTGCCGGAAATTTTCCGGAAAAAACCCGAAAAAAACCGGAAATTTTCCGGAAAATTTCCGGAAATTCGGCAGGGCACAAAAGAAAGAATCCGGAAAAAACCCGGAAATTTTCCGGAAATTTACCGGAAATTTTTTTTCCGGAAAATTTCCGGAAATTTTCCGGAAAAAGTTTTCCTGTGCCCCAGCAGCTGGAACTTTTTTTTGAATTTTGAAATAAAATTTGCATTGAAAAAGCAATTCTAAGCAACACTTGTCGTGAAATCATACAAACTTGATTGACTTGACTAGTAACTTGTCGCGCAGTTTGCAGAGGTCTGTGGGCGGCTGCTTCCAAGAAAAAATTGAGAATTGTTTATTTTTAGGCAAATTTAGTGAATTGAGACGTATCATAAAATTTTTTTGGCCGGTCCATAAAAAATTTGTCTGAACATTGAATAAACCAAGCGAGATGACACCGCAAAGCGCAGTAAAGTCAGCGCGGTGGTTCCGGAAGCAAGCGGCAAGCGGAAAAATTTTTCGATTTGAGGGCAAATTTCATCAATTTACGGCTGCAAAAATTAGCCCATGGTGGGACTAGCAAACCTGAAAAATACGTTCTATACAGGAAAAAAATGAAGAAAAACCATGTGTGACTAAGGCTGTCCTTAGACATTCGTCCTCCACTCCACCCACCGCACGGTTTTTAATTAAAAGCCACACAAAATATATAACTAAATACCAATAATAGTTGTTAGCATTACATTATTAATACAACATAGCAGATATGTTATGTATATACATTAAAGCAGTAATGAATTGGGGGCGAGATCCCCTCGAAAGAAAGTTTTGGGAAATTTTTGAAATTTCAGTGTCATTTTGGTCAATTGGGGACGTGTCGGAAAATTTTTTTCAGTGGTGTCATAAAACCAAAGGGGTACCACAGGAAAAAAGTGAAAAAAGGGGGGCTGAAATCGCGAAGGGGGGGCTAAAACCGCGAAGGGGGGGGGGGCTGATGTCCCCCTAGCCCCCCCCCTGGCTACGCCACTGCTATTAACAAAGGCAAATTTAGTTTAAGGTCAAGGTGGCGCTCCTGAAATGTGGGTTTTGGCCATTATTCTAAAAATGCGCAAAAATAACCATACACCGTAAGAGCAAACGTTATTCAGGCTTAAATTTCCTGCAATTTGATGTGCATATCACATTAAAAAATTTGAAAATTTTCTAGCTTTTTTCAGCAAGAAAAATAGGCCCGAATTCACATACTAAGAGTTATTCACATACTAACGCTAAGCGTTTGCTTAGTGTTAGCGCTTAATTTGTACTAAACTGTTATTCACAAAATAAACGCTTAAAAATTAGTGTTATACTAAACTTAGCGTTTAGCAACTTTTGTGCTTAGTTTTGGCTTTGGCTTGGAGTGTGCTCCCTGCTTGATGTGGATCCGGAATTCGTTATTTATCGGCATTTCCATTTGGTATTTATAAATCCGATTATGGATTTATTTAAATTACTATTTCTTATTAATAATATATATTTTTCTCAAACTATAAATTAGTAAAAAATGTTTTCAGCAGGTGGATTCCTGAGAAATGCAAAATCAGCTCTATATGTTTCAGGGGGCATATCGTGAAAAATATAAATTTTTAAATAAAAGTTCTTGAAGAAAAATTACTTCGATTAAGATGCTCTACTCAAAAATGTAAAAAAACGAATCTGGACAACAAAGTGCATTTTTTATTTTTTGCGATTAAACGAGCAAAATGGATCGAATTGGTCGGAAAATGTCACTAATATATCCTAAATTGCATGCCCTTCCTTCCCATGGCGGCCAAGAACCTCCCCCACTCTCCCTACCCCTTCCCCACACCATCCACTAACTAAGCGCTTAGCGCTTAGGGAGCTCCCGAGGTCCCTAAAGGCCGATTCACACGGTGCGTTTTTGCCGCTGCGATTTTGACGCAAAACGCAAGACGCAGGGTGTCGCAAACAAAACGCAGCGTCTGAACAAACGTTGCGTCTCGCAAACTATTTTGCTGCGTCTTTACTTTTCTAAAAACATGACAAACAGCTTTGCGAGTATTGTTGAAACCAACATGTCTGCAGCACCAAAACGCACTGAAAACGCAGGCCGAATTGCAGTCTGGCGTTTAGAACGCTGCGACAAAATCAAGACGCAGACGTTCCGCACTGAAATTGCTGCGTCTGTTCAGACAGTGCGTTTTGCCGCAGCGGCGAAAACGCTGCGGCAAAATCGCAGTAAAATCGCAGCGTGTGAATCGGCCTTAAACTTAAGCGCTTAATTCTAAGCCAAACACTAAATTTTAAGTATGTGAATACAAAATTGATACGCTAAGTTAAGCGTTAGTGTTTGCTAAGCGCTTAAATAAACACTAAGTATGTGAATAGGGGGCCAGTGCGTTCCTTGAAGCAGGTGACCGTAGTTAGGTCCCATAAAATTTTGCTCACCGGGTGCCCCTGTAAACACCCACATGGATTCAGTAACAGCTATTTCATTCGTAATCTGTTTAAAATATATTAATAAATTACCTTGCATGGTGCATTTAATAAGAAGGGTTTTCGTGTTTATTTTTAATTTTGCTTTTTGCTTGCTGCTTGCTTGCTGCACGACGCTGTTATTTGTAGTCCGTGTGAGTGTAACTGATGGCACACACAGCTTGCACTAACATACACTTACTATGCATTTATTTCTGGTTTATTTCATGCTTGCTTAGTTTTTTTAGACGGTGCTGGTGAGTTTATTTAGTGTAGTTTGGTTTAGTTATATTACGTATAATTAATTTTCACACATTAGGTTGGAGCTTGCCATTATTTAATTGCGCCCCTCCCCTTGAGACGCTTAAGTTATTTTATTGCTGACCAATCGCCATGTTATTTTACGTGTCGCTGTTGCTTGTGTGTGTATACTTTCAGTGCATGTCCTGGTATCGTTTGCTACCTCGCGATCTCAGTGACGAAAGTAAAACAACGACCTTAATATCTAATAGGTTGAAGAAGCTAGGTATGTCGTTTTTTGTGCTGGATAGTGTATATAAGCATAACCATGGTTATCGCTGTTTTCCTTTTTCAAGGTTAACCTTGTCAATTTGCTGTTTATCTGCTTAAAATTCACCAGTATAGAGATATCCATAACACCACAGTGAAAATGTCTACAGCAGTGACATCTGGCGTCCACTAAAGTTTTATTTTTCGCTTTGACACAGTCACGCTTACGCATGTCTTGTTTATTGATTGTGGCTCCTGCATAATCCGTGCTTTGTTTGCTTTTGTTTTGTCAGTTACAGGCATTTTCACAATAAAACGAGTATCGTAAGTTTTCGGAAAAGTAAGTTGAATATTATATTAATTAATATATACATATCTGGGAACTCCCTCATTGAGCTAAATGTTCGCTTACGCCAAGGCCAACCGGCTTGCGGGGAGGTGCCCCAGTCACTGGAAGGGCCCCTCAACACACGCACGCAGACCTTAACAGGGCGTAGTCAGACTGTCGAGACTATAAGTATGAATTAGAGCAAAAACGACCACCTAACCTTTCCAAAATTCATCCAAGTCTGTATCCAAAATTCTTATCTACATAGATAAGCCTTACACATCGTAAAAAGATATCTATATATAACTCTAAAAATGTCCATTAAAAATAATGCACTAATCTAGGGAACTGCAACTTCCGAGGTCATTCTTTGATATAAAACGTCTACTGCATCCGTAACACTACATCGAGCACCCGCTTAATACGAGACTAAAAGCATTTTTTCCACGCCTAGCCAAACGTGGTTATTCCATATATGCTTTACAGAAATAACGAAAACTTACATTAAAAAGTCTACACTCACCGACTCCAAGATCGATTTCCGCCGTCATCTCCTTCCCAGTTTCTGACTATGCCCTGTACATCGCTTGTACAGAAATGAAACAGCATGGAAAGATCTGATTAACATTACGCCCGTTTGTAAACGGTAATTAAGGTCCAGTTGACTGGGGCGGGCGACACGGGACAGCCAGCAAAACCGGGCCTTCCGCTCCCCATGCGTGAACCTCGGATTACTTAGTGGCCCCCCGCAGCCAGGCACTACATACACAATTATTAGCTTGCATGCATGTGTATATAATTAATGCCTGCTGTTTTGCCACGGTGATCCGCCTGACCGTCGTAGGTTGGGATCGACTTGTGTTGTTTCCGAGCATCTCTGTAGTCGAGAGGATGGTAAAAAAAAGTATGTGAATAACACTTAGCGCTTATAGCGCTAATTAGGCCCGTATTCACATACTAACACTAACGCTTAAAGTTAGTGTTTACACTAAGTGTTAGCGCTTATAAGCGCTAAGTGTTATTCACATACTTAGTGTTTATTTAAGCGCTTAGCAAACACTAACGCTTAACTTAGCGTTTCGATTTGGTATTCACATACTTAAAATTTAGTGTTTGGCTTAGAATTAAGCGCTTAAGTTTAGGGACCTCGGGAGCTCCCTAAGCGCTAAGCGCTTAGTTAGTGGATGGTGTGGGGTAGGGGTGGGGAAAGTGGGGGAGGTTCTTGGCCGCCATGGGAAGGAAGAGCATGCAATTTAGGATATATTAGTAACATTTTCCGACCAATGCGATCCATTTTGCTCGTTTAATCGCCAAAAATAAAAAATGCACTTTGTCCAAATTCGTTTTTTCACATTTTTGAGTAGAGCATCTTAATCGAAGTAATTTTTCTTCAAGAACTTCTATTTGAAAATTTATATTTTTCATGATATGCCCCCTGAAACATGCAGAGCTGATTTTGCATTTTTCAGGAATCCACCTGCTGAAAACATTTTTTACAAATGTATAGTTCGAGAAAAATATATATTATTAATAAGAAATATTAATTTAAATAAATCTATAATCGGATTTATAAATACCAAATGGAAATGCGGATAAATAACGAATTCCGGATCCACATCAAGCAGGGAGCGCACTTCAAGCCAAAGCCAAAACTAAGCACAAAAGTTGCTAAACGCTAAGTTTAGTATAACACTAATTTTTAAGCGTTTATTTTGTGAATAACAGTTTAGTACAAATTAAGCGCTAACACTTAGCAAACGCTTAGCGTTAGTATGTGAATAACTCTTAGTATGTATGTGAATTCGGGCCAGAAATATAGTGCGTGTGAATACAAACGCTAATTTTTGGCTTGCGATTTAAAAAAAATGGCTCAACCAAAAAAATTGGCACATTGATGGCGGATCTTGTTGTCTTGGAGCGGTCGCAACATTGATTTTGAGCAAAGCGATAGTATTTAAAAAATTTAGTCAAATTTATGTTTCTAAAATCGCGATTTCAGTGTTTTTCAATGTATCATTCAATCAAATTCATCAAAAATTACATTTTGCGACCGCTCGATTGATCACGGGGTTAAATGCAGTTGGGGGGGAGGAACAGTGGACCTATTTTTTGATTAGAGCACCTTGGGGGAAGCATTTTTGCTTCAAGAACCCCTATTTCATTTTTTGTATTTTCTGAGATACGACCCCCCTAAATCTGAACCTTCACTGAGGGACGTTTTCGTAATTTTTTCAGAAAACCGTGTTTTTCCGTCCTAAACGAGTTCAAATAGAGTCTGCATAATGTTAATCATTTTTTAGAATCAAAACAAAGGCACTATGACCCCGTTCCGTCCGAAAAATTGACCAAATTCACCAGAATCAATTTAATCACCAAATGGTTTTAACCCATTTCATTCAGTTTCAGCTTCAGGAAAAAGCTGAATCACTGGGACAAGCCCGAAGTGGGCTTACGTTGCATGCTATGATTTGGAGCTTAACGTTGCTGTCAAAACCCTGCTTTCTGGAGTCTATAACCGCTTGTCTGCTTAAAAACTACTGCCTGGGCTATTATTATTATTATTTCCGCTAACTTTCGCTTGCTCCGCTTTATTATAACTTCTCTTTATTTATACTACTGCTTTCCCGCTTCGGTTTATTTTTACGTTATCGTAATTATATTTTTTGTATCGTATATTTTATACGTATATTGGATATAATGACTAACAAAAAACAAATAACAACACCGAGAGGGGCTATGACAACTGCATCTGCCGGGCCTAAGGAAAAAACTCCATCTGCCTGTGGTGCTACGATGGATAAAAACCCCGACTGTTCTATCTGCTTGTCCCCAGTTGCGACACGGGACTATAAGGTGACCTGTTGCGACTGTTCTTTGGACATGCACGCGTCGTGTCTGCACATCCCAGATGCAGCATTCAGGTCGTTGAGTGACAAAGGTGTTTTTACAGTTGGTTTTCTTTATATCTTGTGCCCAAGCTGTCGAAAAATGCACGATGAAATGAAAAACAAAACTGTGGAACTGCAGCTCTCTGAACTGCAAAAACAGATCACTGACTTAGAATCGACTCGTGCTGCTCAAAACTATTCCGAACCCATAGATGTCGCTCAAATTATGGAACGTATACAGAAAATTGAACAAAAAGTTGAAGTTGAGATCCCAAATGTTATTCGTTCAACAGTGTCGGAACAACTGGAATTGCACAAAAAGAAATGGAAGCTAGTAGTACTACATAGGTTTGCCTGAATCTGACAATGCAACTGATTTAGAGAAAATGCGTAACTGTGCTATAGCTCTGGGTTTGGATTGGGCTGACATTGAGTGGTCAATTAGAGACGACTCCGGACAGAACAGCCGTTATCCTCGAATGCTAAAGGTTAAGTTTCGGTGCCTAGTAGCTAGATCCGTTTTCCTTCGTGGCTTCCGAAACGTTTCCGGGGATTTGAGTGATGGGCGGTTTAAGGTCTGGACTCGTCCCGACTTGACCTTCGCTCAGCGTGAACTCGATTGGGAACTTAGAGCGGAGTTGAAGGCAATGGGTGAAAATGGCAAGAACTTTGTCATATATCAGGGTAAAATTGTCCCACGTAAGCCGTCAAGCTACCAAAGTCTGACACACTAAGTGAAACAAACAGTTTGAAGTTGAACCAAAAAATTGAACAAACCCTGCTTCGATTATTATATTTCAATAGTCAGTGTCTAACAAACAAGTTTGACGACTTACAAACCCTGATTCAGCATAAATTTTTTGAACTAATAGTTATAACTGAGACTTGGCTAACCGACAAATTTGGTGATGAGTTTCTGATAAAAAAATTACGACTATGACGTTTTTCGTTGTGATCGTGTGCAATCACTTCATGGTGGAGTTTTAATTTTAGCAGATAAAATGCTAAGCGCTAGCCTTGTTTCCAAACGTAGCATAAACGGCACGATTGAATTGTTGGTTATAGAATTATTCTTGCCGTTTTGTAAACTTAGGCTAGCATGCGTGTACAAATCACCGCGAGCTAGCTGTGATGACATTCGTATATTCTGTGACTGCTTGTTTGAAACGCTAAATGTAAAGTATGCTGCTATGCTCATTGGTGATTTCAATTTTGCTAGCATTTCTTGGCCTTCGGAAACGGTCGAAAATGATCCAAATGCACAACTATTCCTTGATAACACCAACAGATTAGGTCTAAAAAATTATATATTTGAGCCTACCCGCATAAAATCTATTTTGGACCTGCTTTTCCTTTCTGATCCGTATTTAGGTTCTGCGCAGGTATTGGAACCTTTTTCTACCAGTGATCATTCTCGACTTGTTTTTGAATTTGCATGCCAGACTAACTGTAAACGTCCAGCAAAAAAGCCGCATGTTTTTAATTTCACCAATGCTGACTGGGTAGGTCTGCAAACCTTTCTTGCCAGCATTGCTTGGGATGCTCTCCTCTGCAACTGTGAAAGTATTGATGATATGTGGGAAGTTTTTCGAGATGTATGCCATATAGCTATTTTCAAGTTTGTTCCATTAAAAATTGTTGATAAATTGAAAAAGTCAGTGCCAAAAAATATAAGAAAGCTATTATTCAAAAAACGGACACTTTGGCATAAATTCAAAAAAAACAAAGAGCACTGCCGACTTCACTGATTACAAAAATATATGTAAAATTACTCGTAGGCAAGTTAGAAAATTACGAATTCTCTAAAGAAATGAAGATTGTGGCCTGTGCAAACGTGTCTAAATTTTATTCGTATATCCGCTCAAAGTTGTCAAGTAAACATGGCATCCCATCATTAAAAGTTGGTAACTCTGTTTCTGTTTCAAATATCAAAAAAAGCTAGTGTTCTAAATGAGTATTTCTGCTCAGTTTTCACAAAAGATAATGGTATGTTACCCTTTTTCCTGCTGCGCCACAGCGCAGCAGGCTTCTTTAGAATGAGGTGAGCGGAAAATAACGTGCAACTAAATGAGAATTCTGTGTGCGTCTCTGTGCATTTTTATCAGCGTAATTTTGCGGTTGCAGGTGAGCGTCAGTGTGCGTTCCAAATGTGTCTGTTCCACAGCTCTGTTCATTGTTTGTCTATGTGTCATTGTAACTACCTTCGTACGTAAAAGCACGTACGTAACGCACGGCTAAAGTACATACAAAATCCGAAGCTCATTTGCATAATATACATGAGTATGTTTAAACACAATGAAATATTAGTTGCAAAAATTGTTTATCACCAATTTAATATTCATAACAGTCGATATATTTTCCTTTGACTGATTACATAGTAAACTTGCAGTAAAGTCTCACACAAGTCTCACTTTAAAAGTTCATCTCACATTATTCACATAGTCTCAATTATCCACTGTTCACAGTTCACTTAAGGCGTAATTAAGAATAAAGATAAAATGAAATTTATCTTTGGCACGATGTCACAAACAAGACCAGTACCACTACAAGAGCCAACACAAATATGTATGCTCAGAGAGAGACTCAGAGTGCATTTTTGCGGCAAGTACGGCGTTACTTGCAGCTTTTAGAAATGGCAATATCAATGCACCCAATGAAATTGACTTCAGTATTCCAATCATCAAGCATACGAAAAGCTGCTACATAGTCAACGTAGGGGTAGGGACCGACATTTAAGGCATAAATGAGCTTCCAAAAGTTGCCCAAATGCATAATTAGTTAACAAATTTTATATCAATGAGCAGTTGTCAGAGATTTATGGATGACCGGTTGACGCAAACATATGTATGAATTAGAATGGTCGTCAATGAAACGGGATTGCAGTAACCCATGTCAGAGAGCAATTATGTTATTGCAAATATTGCTGTGTGCAGTTTTGCAGTTTTTTGATGTGGTTCGAAATCACTGATTTTGATTCTCACTAGTATGGCTATACTGCGACTTTTAATAAACTAAACATGCAGTTTAATGCATGAAAAAAAGCTGCAACTATCAGTTGATGACGATATTACTTCGTGCAAATGACTGTCTGCTGCGCAGCAGGTTTTGGTTCACAGAGTGAAAATATAGGTTTGATATTCTCAAGCTCCTTTTGCATTAGGCTTTGCTTGTTTGAAACTCGCACAAGCTCTACTCTCCAAGAAATTTCTCTCACTATTGAGCAAGTCTGTTCTTACCTTAAAAAATGTCCCCGAAAAACCTCTTTTGGATGTGATGCTATCCCTTCAGTTTTTTTGCAACAAATGGCATGGTCTGTAGCTGCTTATTTGCATATTATTTTCTCTAAGTCACTGTCTAATGGAACTGTACCGGGTGATTGGAAGAAGGCAGTTATCGTCCCAGTTTTTAAACGAAGGGGATCACCCTCAGACCCATCAAATTATAGACCGATTAGCCTAACCTCCACTTCTTCCAAAGTCCTGGAATCAATAATTCGTGATACTATTTCTGATTTTTGCAATGATAATAATTTGTTAAACCGATCGCAGCATGGCTTCGTTAAAAAACGTTCTACAGAGACTAATTTAATAAACACGCTTACCAGTTGGTGCCAGCATGTGGATGCAGGAAAAGTTATTCACACAATTTATTTGGACTTTTCTAAAGCTTTTGACAGCATCTCACATCCAAAACTCTTACACAAATTGTACCGCTACACCGCTACGGTATACAAGGAAAAATTTATAATTGTATTTCGAACTTCATTGCGAATCGTACGCAGATAGTAAAAATAGAAAATGAATTTTCTATTTTTATGCGACCTGTGTGGAGTGGTGTTCCTCAGGGAACCGTTCTTGGTCCCCTACTTTTTGTGATCTACATAAATGATTTATGCGATATAATTCAAAACAGTGAGGTATCCTTGTATGCGGATGATGCAAAAGTTTCTATTGCTACAAAAAGTAATGCGACGGACCCATTATTAGAGCAAGATCTGAACAGGATTATGAGTGGGCCGTGACATAGCAGTTACCCTTATCTGTCCAGAAATGCCATGTTCTATGTTACGGAACGCGAATAGATCCCGCACTCGTTAACCCTCTTGGAAATTGCACCTTGGAAACAAGCGATACCGCACTGGATTTAGGTGTTAATTTATCTAGTAATATGAAATTTTCAGCGCATTGTCATAAAATTGCAGGAAAAGGTAATAGATTAGTTGGTACCATTTTTCGAAATTTCAAATGTCGTAATAAAATATTTCTACTAAAAATGTTTAAAACTTTTGTTAGACCGGTTTTTTTGTATGCCACCTCTGTCTGGTCTCCATTTCTATTAAAAGATATCGATTGTGTAGAAAATGTGCAAAGAAAGTTCACCAAACGGGTTCCAGGTTTTAGAAATAAGTCTTACTCAAATTGCCGTTTGGACTTGGGGTTGGAATCATTAGAACAGCGCCGCCTCGTTTGCGACTAGTTATTATTGTATAAAATTGTGCACGGATTAGTCTATATAAATTTTAATGATCTTTTTAGCTATGCATATGATAGTGGGCTACGTGGGCACTCTCTCAAACTGGTGTCAAAACGCTGTCGGCTAAATGTAGCAAAATATGCATTTAGCAATAGAGTTGCGAAAGTCTGGAATTGGCTCCCTAGCGAAGTTGTTGAAAGCTCCTCTATAACATTTTTTAAAGCAAAGCTAGCAAAACTAAATTTGTCTTGCTTCCTGATGGGGCGGGGTCTAGTGTGATCAGACTGTTCTTTCCCTGTCCCTTTCAACTGATTTTCTTTTATTTCACAATTGTTTTAATGACATATGCATATATTTAGCTATAGAACAGACACATTTGGAAAGCACACTGACGCTCACCTGCAACCGCACAATTACACTGATGAAAAAGCACAGAGACGCACACACAATTCTTAGTTGCACGTTATTTCCCGAACACCTCATTCTAAAGAAGCCTGCTGCGCTGTGGCGCAGCAGGAAAAACTACCCTTCGCAGCCCATTATAACATTTAGAAGTTTCAGATTTGAAAACAAAACACCTTAATTTCGCCTGAAACCGTAGAAGACAACTAAAAAGTTGCGATTACGCTTCAAATTCATGCAAAATCTACACTTTGTGGTTACTCTTTCTTTACGCTATCGACCCTCCGTGGAGGCCGGAGGGTACCGTAAGTGGGTGTGAATGGTCGTGACGGGCATATTTTAATTTTATTCGGTTATTTGGAGTTTAAACAAGATAAATTAACAGGTTATAATTAAAAATATACATAAAACTGGCAATAGTATATACCAGAGAGAGAATATATACTCCTTTCCGCTCCAAAGGGATCTCAAAATGACAAAGTCCGACACTCCGACTACTAAGCCCGTATATATTCCAGAATTCGATCGAGAAAGTGTCAGTATGCGCAGTTGTGTTAATAATAAACGTCTTTATGCACTACCATGAGTCTTTTGGAGTAGCTATATACTAGGTTTTTCGACATCACCAGACCAATTTCGAAAAGTGGGTGATTGCCCCCACATGAGTTTTTTATAGTGGTGCGGGAAAAAACCCTATTTTCAACTTTTCGGGTCGTCCTGTGCTCCACATAAACCGGATCCATTAATGCTCGTGGCTGTTATAACGGCCATCTTTCGCCTAACTGTTGCACTAATAAAATGGATTGTAACCACTCACGTTTCTGAGTAATGAGTCTCGAAACCTCCGGGAAAAAAAACCCTATGCGGGAAAAAAACCCTAATGCGGGGAAAAAAACCCTATCACTTTTTCTGGTTGTTCTATTAGCAGGGAATATAAACACAATTTCATCGTGTTCTACAACTCTTAGGCTGCAGTATGGACTAAAAAAACCGTTTCTGCGACATCCATGTGACTCACAATGATTCTTCAAAAATCGACCCGTTTTGGCAGAAATGACTTCTGCCCAAATAGGCATTTTTTCCGTATTTAAAAGCATTAAAAACAGATTTTTGCGCTTATTACGTGAGAAACAGCGGACAAACACCGCCCGCGTCTATCATTCTTAAGATTTAATTGGTACGCAGCAGCTAAAACCTAAATATTGCAAAAAATGCCAAATTTTGGTGAAACATCATCAAAACAGGTTTCGTAAGGGGTGTCGGGGTATGGCCCAAAATGACAAAAAACGACGTTTTGCGGCCGAATAAACGGTTTTAATGAACTCTACGCATGTTGTTAGCCCAGATGAACTAACTTTAGTAGCAACAATGGGTGAGTTTAGCAAAAAAATGCCGCCAAACAAAATAGGGTTTTTTTCCCCGCAATAGGGTTTTTTTTCCCGCACAAACTTTGACCAGTCACTGGTCAACCACAGCGTTTTTCACGGTTTTCGAGCTTCAGAAGTATAGAGGAAAGGTAACTCTCTTGAAAAATGCAAACGGCGTTGGTCAAAAGTGTTTTTGTGAAAAATTATGACAAGTCAAAAATTTGGAAAATTTTGTCACTTTGGAATTTTTCAACATGCAAAATTTTGAAATTTTATAAAAAACGCTACAGGCCTCAAAACTGCACAGAAATTGGTGTGGTAAGTCAGTTTGGGATGCGCTTTCCACCTGCATACTCAAAAAGGTCCTATGTCGTGAGGTTCGGCCAGGAAGCACTAGGGTTTTTTTTCCCCGCAAAACGCGTAGGGTTTTTTTTCCCCGCACCACTATACACCGCTAATTTCGGTCATGCTCCTCCTCGTACGAAAAAAGGAGGGACCTGCCACTGCGGTCATTAATAGAGGAAGGCTAGTCCTCTGTAAAAGTGTTTCATTTAAGCTCGCGTCTCTTAGTCTTGAGAAATGAGACTCCAAAATTCAGCTCCCTTGGAGATCTGGTCAAAAATGGGGCGGGGGCAATGATTGACGCATAAAAAATAGCAGCGAGACCCCTTTTGGATACCGCTTATTTACGTTTGCCTACAGGGACTGTACTATGCGCTGGCAAATTTTTAGACCTATATATACCACGTACCAGGGTTTTTTTGTGTAAAATAGGGTGTATTTACACATCGGCCGCCTAATTTACACAGCAAAAAATAAAAATACACACTGATTTACACAGCCCCATTTTGCCCCAAAAGTTGATGAAACGGCCTATTTTGGTTGTAAAAATTACAAAAATTCCTGAAGTGGCGATTTGTGCCTGTGACATCTTTGTCCTGACAAAATTAAGTCTAATTTTTGCCCCCAAAACAAAAAATCTTCAGTTTCTGCTCTTAACGGCTTATGATTTTTTATTTTAGCATTCCTTTTTATGCACTTGAAAGTTGACAGTGAAAAATCAGCCACGCTAAGCCTGTCTGTGCGATTTCTTGTCCTACGTCAAAGTACTGAAAAAGTTTTACACCCGGATTTGACAAAAATGAGTAGGATCTGGCTGATAGAACAACTCTCTATTTGTGTAAACCATGCATGTACACGGGCTCTCGGCCTGGGTGTTAGGGCTTGTTTCAGATTTTTTGAAATTTTAGGAGGGCTTGCCCTGGCGTGTCGGATACTTGAACTGACAAAAACGCAAAAATTTTCAATCTCAATTTTTATTTTCGTATGTAGTTCGAGTCTCAAAGTCGAAATATTACTTTTCACGTAAAAAACGGTCAATTTTTACGTAAAAAAAATGCTAAAATACACACTTTTAAGAATTTACACAACATACCCTTAATTTACACAGCAAATTTTTAATTTACACAACATTTACACAGTGCCGATTTTGAAAAAAACCCTGCACGTACCCAAGTTTCGTAACCCGGGTGGGGTTTTTTCCCCAAAGAATGGGGTGGGTTTTTACCCGCCTGCTATAAAGTAAATAACGATTCGACTAGTATTCACACCTTTTTGGTCACAGTTTAGTACGTAAGTCTATTTTGGACAAAGTGCTATTAAGCAAAACTTATTTCGATAACCTCTCAACGTTCCGTCCGGGCTGGTGTAGGCTATGGCTACAAACCAATATTCATCCAGCATATATATACTCAACAGTTGCTTAAAGCTTAATATATACGAAACTCTCAACTGTACTCATGAGACAAAAAAGACTGAAGTCACAGGCTGAAACCTCCTCAGACTACTCCAGTTTCAAGTTTCCAGACAAAGTTTCAAAGTCCGGTTCGTGTTAGAAAAACTCCACTCTTCAATAGTCTGAATTCATGAGCATATCATATCCCTCACAAAAGCTTGCTTATACGTATCGTGGGAGAAAATAGTAGTATCCTGCTATGTTCATGTTGGTTAGCCAGGCTGCTTACGTTCAATTTATATAAATATGCATATGCAGCAGCAGCGCTATTCTAAGTGCGTATATACAGTGTAAATGGGAAACTAACTTTTTTTAACTAGATCTAGAAACGCATTCTTGCACGTCACCCCTATTCACCATGTCTGCCATTCGGTCCCTTGCAATCCTAAGCTGTCCGCGTATATGTAACTCTGTTGAATTAAAAAATAACCTTTTAGAGATAAAAAAGAATAAGTTACGTGAAGTGTGCACATACATACACACCATGCGATACCAAGTTTAATAGAATACATCCTGAAACAAGCGGCCCTTCAGAATAATTAAGCTTTCCAGGTATGTTACCAACGTTTTACGTATGCATACGAGAAAGCTACTCAATCAACTGGCCAGTGTTTATGTATACGCATGTGTATATACGTACGCATGTTATGTACGTATATATGTCGTAGGCTGTAGGGTAATTCAGGCCCTATGCCATAGGGCCTAGGCCATACGGTAATTTCCTTATAGACCGGGCCACAAGAGGACATCCGTATGGCCTAGGCCTTAGTGTTGTCCGCTTGTGGACCGGTCTGTAAGAGGACAAACAAAGTGCGACTCCGGCTATTGTGACGTCCGCTTCAGACATGCACACACGTGCAACCAAACTGAGTAATTGGAAGCAAAGGTCAAAGGTTAGTTTTAATTGCCCCTTAATTGTGAAACTGCATACTACACTGGCTTAGCTATTTAATCTAAAGATCAGTCTACAAGTTAGTTTGGGTGTAAATTATATAATCTAAACGTTACAGTGTTACACCTGTTTATTTCCTTGCGGTTAATTGTTGAGCCGTCAAAGGAGACAGCCGATTAAGTTTGTTTGTCCTCTTATGGCCGCGGCCATAAGAGGACAGACTAAGAATTATTAGATTTTAGCCGTATGGCCTAGGCCATACGGTTGTCCCCTTGTGGCCTGGTCTGTAAGGAAATTACTCTATGGCCTAGGCCCTATGGCATAGGGCCTGAATTACCTTACAGCCTACGACATATATATATATATATATATATACACACACACACACACACACACACACACACACACACACACACACACACAGAGAGATTTCTACTCAATGAATAGGCATGTATATCCACAAATCAGGACTAAGCTGCCATCAAAAAAGGAAAACAACATTGTCTCTATTAGCCGAACCTCTCATTCAACTGCCTAAAAAGAAGCAAGGGTGACACAACACACAAGGCACGATGTTTACCAAACTGTGGAAACATCACTTACACACGTGTATACGAGCAAGCCAAGGATAAAAAGGATAGTTTAAGGTGCTGAATCCGAACGATATTTTTAGCAAAAACTCATGGGCTCATACACAATAGTGACCAGAAGGGGTATTTAGCAAAGGTAACCGACTTATGATGAGTTGGCATTAGATACTGGACGTATATACACAGCCAATACTCACGGGGGTTTAAAAAATTTCTTCAAAAACTTGAAAAACGCGTTTTTGTGTTATTTTCGCGGTCTACCCTACGGAGCCCGAACTCGGTGATGTAGCCTCCTCATAAGTGGAGAATGGTGAATGGTGATCTTGTTTTGTCTCTTTTATATTTTTCCATCGATGCATTTTGCTCGCGAACTGCAGTTTTTGGGCCAAAGCAGGGTTTTTTTCAAAACGGCAAATGCTCAATTTGTGCTCATTTTTAAATTTAGATGCTCATTTTTAAGTTCGAATGCTCAAAATTTTTAACGTTTTTTTCGCCGTGTTGCATTGTCAAAACATTAAACAACACGTATGCAATCTTTTGCTTACAAATTCTTCTTCGTGAACCGGAGAAAAGGGGGGGCTACACGAATTTTTTTAAAAGGACAATTTATGGGGGTTAAGGCCGATCTGGGGTGACGTAAATTATTTTAACGGGAAGGACGGTTCCCGCAAAAAAATTTGGGAGATGACCATTCGATTTTTTGTAATATGTAGGTTAAAATGCACTTCGCAGTTTTAATACTAAATCGGACTACTATCTTTTTCGCAGTTTTAATACTAAATCGCAGTACTATCTTTTTCGCAGTTTTAATACTAAATTCGCAGTAGAAACGCAAAAGCTACATCTTTGCGGGGATCTGGAGGCAGCAGCCCCAGGCCCCCAGTAAAAAATTGGAGACTTTTCATTTTTTTGTTAAATTTAGTGAACTGGAGACGTAGCAAAAAATTTTTCCAAAAGGAAATTTAAAACAAAAGATTGGAACGCCACATCGGACAGTGTGTTACACAAATAAATGCAGCATAGCAGTGGCGTACCCAGAAAAAAATTTCGCTGGGGAATGACTTTTCGATGTTTTGTAATGGGTTAAAATGCACTTTTTAGCAATTTTAACACTCATAAAACGCCTTACAAACGCAAGATTACTAATCCACAATGCCGCAGGGGTCTTGGGGCAGCAGCCCCCAGAAAAAAATTAGGGAAATTTTTGATTCTTCGGCCAAATTTAGTCAATTGGAGACGTATCAGAAAATTTTTCCGGCCAGACCATGAAAACCAAAGGACACAAGGTTACAGGGGAGCCCCCAAAAAAATTGGAGATTTTTTCAGTTTTTAGACCGAATTTGGTCAACTACAGACGTATCAGCAATGCCTTCTGGCTACGTCTTTGGGCAGTATCAGCAATGCTCAGTTGATGCTCATTTTTATTTTTCAATGCTCATTTTTATGTTTCAATGCTCAAATGAGCACAAATTTGAGCAAAAAAAACCGTGGGCCAAAGAGATATTATCGAAAATAAATTAACCTAAAAAACCAAAGGAGGGACTTTGGTGTCAATTTTCAAATCAGCAAAAATCAGGTGGATTTCATCCCATAACTGCAATGCTATATAGTGGTGCGGGAAAAAACCCTACGCGTTTTGCGGGGAAAAAAACCCTAGTGCTTCCTGGCCGAACCTTACGACATAGGACCTTTTTGAGTATTCAGGTGGAAAGCGCATCCCAAACTAACTTACCACACCAAGTTTTGTGCAGTTTTGAGGCCTGTAGCATTTTTTATAAAATTTCAAAATTTTGCATGTTGAAAAATTTCAAAGTGACAAAATTTTCCAAATTTTTGACTTGTCATAATTTTTCACAAAAACACTTTTGGCCAACGCCGTTTGCATTTTTCAAGAGAGTTACCTTTCCTCTATACTTCTGAAGCTTAAAAACAGTGAAAAACGTTGTGGTTTACCTGTGACAGTTCAAAGTTTGTGCGGGAAAAAACCCTGTTTGGCGACAATTTTTTGCTAAACTCACTCACTGTTGCTACAAAAGTTGACTTATCTGAGGTAAGAACATGCATAGACTTCATTAAAACCGTTTATTTGGCAGCAAAACGTCGTTTTTTGTGGTTTTGGGCCATACCCCGACACCCCTTACGAAATCTGTTTTGGTGATGTTTCACCAAAATTTGCCATTTTTTGGAATATTTAGGCGTTAGCTACTGCTTACCACTTAAATCCAAGAATGGCAGACGCGGGCGGTGTTTCTTCACCGTTTCTAACGTAATAAGCGCAAAAATCAGTTTTTAATGCTTTTAAATCCTGAAAAAATGCATATTTGGGCACCGGCAGAAGTCATTTCTGCCAAAAAGGGTCGATTTTTGAAGATTTATTGTGAGTCACATGGGTGTCGGAGAAACGGTTTTTTTAGTCCATACTGCAGCCTAAGAGTTGTAGAACACGATTAAATTCAGTTTATACTCACTGCTAATAGAACAACCGAAAAAAGTGATAGGGTTTTTTTCCCCGCATTATGGTTTTTTCCCCGCATAGGGTTTTTTTCCCGAAGGTTTCGAGGCTTATTACTCAGAAACGTGAGTAGTTAGAATCCATTTTATTAGTGCAACAGTTAGGCGAAAGATGGCCGTTATAACAGCCGCGAGCATTAATGGATCCGATTTATGTGGAGCACAGGACGACCCGAAAAGTTGAAAATAGGGTTTTTTTCCCCGCACCACTATAGTTGTTAAACTTTTGATCAAAACAGTCAAAACAGGTTGCAGTCGTAAATCACGCTTGAGACGTTTTTTTTCCGACAGAACAATTAAAACATAAGATGGTAACGTCGCATCAGAGTATCAGACATGTACTCGTAGCATAATGTACACGTGTATACATGCATAGACTTTGACGAAAAATGATAACTGATAAAATGATAATCCAGTAAAAATTGGAAGAATTTTTTATTTTTAGGCAAAATTTGGTCAATTGGAGACGTATCAAAAAAATTTTCCGGCCGGACTAAAAAAAACCAAAGGGGGGCGGGACCCTTGTATAAAATGTAACAGTAAACCTTGTATTAAATTTTTTAGTAAACCTAATAGAACTCTCAAACCGTAAAAACTATAAAATTCTATAAAAAAGAAAAGTAGTATATACAACTTATATACAAATATAAGCACACAGAGCAACATTGGAAAAGATGCGACAGCGACACACAGTAGGAACACACCACACGACAGGCTGCTACGTACGCAGTGCCGTTAGCGTACATACATACGTACGTGTTTGCTTCTGACAACAGTCAGGGCAGGGTTGAAATCAGGGCCGGGCCGGGCCTGAGGCCCTGATGGCATATCGGCCCGGCCCGGCCCTGATGCAAATTTTCAACGGCCCGGCCCGGCCCTGATTCAAACTACAGCCGGTCGGTGATCAATCAATTACTCATACAATGTATATACCTTTCCTGTCCAGCTGTGTCCCATAGCTGAAGCAATATCCGCTGACACTTTCCACCAACATCCCCATTAGCCAGCTTGCTTTTGTAGTTCTAAAATCCACATAATACTATATATACAGCATGACAAAAAGTGTCTAGGTGGGTGTGTGGGTCTCTGAAACTCCACACCCCCCCTCCCTTAGGCTCTGGGGCGCCCCCCCCTTTGGCAACGAGGACCCAATGGAAATTATAAATGTTTTGGTGGCTAACGTTGCCCCCCCTTGTGGATCGTAGATCACGTTGCCGCGCACCCCACCCTGGCATATTTTTAGGCAAAATTTTATGGGGGGGGGCGCGATGGGGGGGGCAGCCCCCCCCATGGATGGGGGGGGCGTCGACCAAAATGGGGGGGGGCGCACCAATTTCACGATAAAACACTATTTATATAAGAAAAAATGGTTATTATACGCTAAATGTTACGTTTTCATAGGTTATTATAGCTACGCTAATACTAAATTTAGCCAAAAAGGACTCAAAAACCCGACGAACACGACATTGCTACAGCTGAAAATTCGCTAAAACGTCCTTTCGGAAAAAATTTTGGGCTATGGGGGGGGCACCCCATCTGAAATGGGGGGGGGCTCAAAATGGGGGGGGGGGGCGCGACGAAAATGGGGCGGGCTCCGGACCAAATGGGGGGGGCGCCCCCCCCCCCCCCCCCCCCCCCACTAAAAATATGCCAGCCACCCCCGGTGACTCACGTTGCTTCGCACTCCCAATCGTCACCCAAGGTGGGGCATCGGTCCCCCATTGAAAATTTCTGGATCCGCTGAAGAGGTAACCAAAATTTTTTGTGCAGCGATGTCAGTAAGATAAGATGCCATGAAGTATGGACATTGATCTTCTTCACCCTAGCGCTAAATCTGCTTACGTGCTTATAATGTTATATACACAATATATACACAGTTGCTAATTTTGCGAACTTACAACACGTTTTTCTCTGAAATCAATGCCGACGGTTGATATGAATCTACCGGTGAAAACTCCATCTGTATATTGATAGAGAAAACTGGTTTTGCCGACACCAGAGTCACCCAATGCTAGTAACTTTATTAAATAGTCGTAATCACCCATTCAATGCCGCGGATGGTAGCCACAAACGCTGAAAACAAAAAGCACATGATATAAAGAAAGCTACAGCTGTATTAATAGCAAGCAGTGCAGTTTCGGAAAGCGTGGGGAAATAATCAAAATGAAGTTTTAATTTCAGCAAAAAACAATTCTTAGGGTGGATATCACAAAGGTAGTTTTACTAAACCATGGTTTTACGTACGTTTGCACATTAATTTCGTTGCAAAATATAACCTGATTCGTTGAATTTCGTAAATTTTCTTAAACCATGTTTCAGCGTGCACTTAAACCATAGTTTAGCTGAAATTTCAGCAAAACACAGACCTGCTGTGCTGCAGGTTTCAAATTTCAACTGCGCTAAAACCATGGTTTAGTAAAATCCCTTTTGTGAAATCCACCCTTATAGTTCAAGTTCAGTAAAAAATATCAGTTAGAAATTTGGGTTAGATGCAGCCGGGGGGGAATAGCGGACTGCGGACCTTTGCATTTTTTAAGTCGAGCACCCTGGGGGAAGCATTTTTTACTTACAAAAACACTGAAAATGAAATTTAAAAGGGGTCATACTATATTTTTAACACACACACACACACACACACTCACACACACACAAAGCAGTTTCGTAAATATGTGCCAGCGTGATAGCCAATACACTTAATCACTGCACGTTATACGCTGTGTTCCACAATAATTCGCACACACGATGAACACACACGCTCACACAAATAATGTATTTTTAGGACCTAGAAATTTTTACACAGCAATCAACACAGTAAGCACGAGATGCGTGCTAAACTGAGCATGTGTAATATAGTATATACGCGGCGGCTGGGGCCGCCGCGTAAAAAAAGAAAGGGTTCTGACTGGCATGGGGGGTTTCAAACCATTTCGGAATCTTCAGACCAGCGCTTTATCCATTTAAGCTACTGGCTCCGTTTTGACTTCTGAGCTGTCACTAATCCCTGTACAGTAAATCTTACTTCACACAAGAACCCAGGAAAAGCAGTTTTGATTTTATGTGTTTACTTGCATTTTAGAACCAAGGTGTCAGGATCATCTCGTCTGCCGCAGAATTCGTCATTACCATTGCCGAATTGGATTCATAGGGATATCTTCTTCACGAAGATACTCCATCTACTCACCTTCTGAGACTCACGATCTTTGTCCAAGAAAATGGGGCTGTGCTATTTATAAAATATAAATTTTAAAATCTTAATGTGAATGATGAATAAACCTAAATAATCTGATTTATATTATTTGAAACTTTCCAGTTCTGAAAAAAGCTTGTGAAAACTAAAATTTAACAAAGTACGAAATTAGGGTTAAATCCAGTTGGGGGGGGAATAGTGGACCTATTTTTTGAGCAGAGCACAAAAGCATTTTTGCGGTGCATATTCGGCGGGGGGGGGGGTGGAATTCAAACCGATACTTTTTCACCGTAAAAACACGTTTTTATAGGTTTTCGCATGCGCTGAGTTCATTTTTAGCAGTTTCCCAGCGAAAAAATGTTGATTTTCAGCTTTTCCAAAAACTTCAAATTTTGTCGAAAATCTTAATTTAAAACTGATTTAATAACTAAATTTAATTTAATTTAAAACGTCATATTGGGGCTAATTCTCGCAAAATAAGACCATCTCGCTCATTATCTCAGTCAGAAATTTTATGAGCATATATTAACCATAGATGCACATAGGAGGGGGGTAGGGGGGGTATCCACCCCCCTGAGGGGAGTCAGCACCCTCCCCCCTCAGACACCCGGAAGGTTTAGCTTTTTAGAATTTTTAAACTGATTGCATTGAAATTGAAAAAAGTTTTATGCAACATGTCTTGCAAATTTAAAGATTTCAGTTTTTCAATAAGTTTGACATGAGAAACTGAATCAAAAGCTTAAAAGCTTTTGCGATGTCAATATAAAACTTGAAAAAAATTGAAAGTTTTGATTATTTGGTTCCTAAGCCTGAGTCTACCAAGCCTAAGCTGAAAGCCTAAGCCCAAGCGTAAATTAAGGCCAAGTTTAATTATGGCTAAAAGTTGGACGATTCTGGTGAGTTAGGCCAGTTTTTCAAAAATAACAGAGTCAAAGTGGCTTTGTTTTGTTTCTAAAAATTATTATTCAAGCAAAAATGCTTCCCCCAAAGTGCTCTAATAAAAAAAGGCCCACTATTTCCCCCTCCCCAACTGCATATCAGTAAAGGCACTTTGGCCCCTTTGGCACAAAGATTTAAATTTGTGACATCGAAATTAAAATTTTGTCAATGTTTTCAAGTCTTGACAGCCATTTTTGCTTCGAACAATTGCATTTTTTACTATTTTTGCACATTTTTTTTTTGCAGTTTCTACTTTTTTTCTACAATTTTTCTACTTTTTTTCTACTATTTTTCTACAAATTTTCTACTTTTTTTCTACTTTTTTAATTTTTGTGTCAATTATACTTTTGTTACAAAACTAAGTGTGTGTTAATATTTTCTAGAGTTCTAAACCAATTTTGTAGTCGAAAAATTTACATTGTTTGCATTTGTTTGAAAATAGTGTTTTTCTACTAATTTTCTACTTTTTTCTACTATTTTTCTACTTTTTTTCTACTATCTATATATAAACTTCAACTTATGTTGAAACTTGATTGAATTTTGCCAGTGTTTCAGGATGAGCTTTTGCATATAGCTGCCTAGAGAACTCTACTGATTTTGCCTGAAAAACGCAATGCTTCCTGGCCGAACGCTTCACCCTGGGTTGGTTTTGGTTTTAAATATCAAATCAAATCAAATAGTTTTACTTCAAATATATACATACGCGAGAGAGGGAGACATTAGATTTATATCGTATTATTTATCAAACCAGGGTTATTTTTTGAAAATCGGGACTGCGTTAAAACTACGTATTTTTATTTTTGACTGCGTATTTTTAAAAACGATTGCGTATATATTTTTCTAACACTAGTGACTAGTATATAAATGGTTAATCAGCGATTTTGGCCCCCCCCCTCGGATAAAAAATTTGGGTCGCATAGCACACCCCCCCCCCCCGGCGACCCGGTGAACAAACTTCGAAAAATTTTCGGGCAAAAAGGCACGTTGGCCCCTCCCTCAACTTGATCCTGGCTACGCTACTGTTAATAACATAGACAACAGACAACAATAGACAGCAGACTATATATAGCAAATAAACATAAAAGTCATCTACATACACAGGAAAACCAGGAAATCTGAATTTTCTGTAAAATTTTTTCGGTTACGGATTTTTCAGATGTTTTTTACCCTTTCCATTCAGAGACATTTTACAGACTTTCAAAGGAAATTCAGATAAATTTCAGAGAAGTTCAGGGGAAATTCAGAGAATTTCACCCAGAATTCAGAGACTCTGAATTTTATCTGAAAAAAATGTTACTGGCTTTTCAGATAAATTTCAGATACTTTTTACACGAGTTTCAGAGAAAATTCACATGTTTTTCACATCTGTAAATATCAGGTAAATTTTATCTGAAATTCTTGTAAAAAATATCTGAAATTTATCTGAAAAGCCAGTAACATTTTTTTCAGATAAAATTCAGAGTCTCTGAATTCTGGGTAAAATTCTCTGAATTTACCCTGAACTTCTCTGAAATTTATCTGAAATTTCTCTGAAAGTCTGTAAAATGTCTCTGAATAGAAAGGGTAAAAAACATCTGAAAAATCCGTAACCGAAAAAATTTTACAGAAAATTCAGATTCCTGGTTTTCCTGTGATAATGTCATATAGCATTGATAAATTGGGTTAAATGCAGTTGGGGGGGGGAATAGTGGACCTATTTGTTTGAGTAGAGCACCTTGGGGGATGCATTTTTGCTTCAAGAACCCCTATTTCATTTTTTGGATTTTCTGAGATATGACCAGTGGCGTATCCAGGATTTCGCAAAGGGGGGGGCTGCCCCTTGGGCCCAACCGGGGGGGGGGGGGGGTTGCACGTTTTGTCATAGTTTGTACGTTCGTTCGTTATAGTGTTTTTAATTCACCAAGAACCTGTATCTGCGTGCCAGCATGTATAGCATGACCATCTGTGTCAGCTTGAGCCTTACTACACGTCTAGTAACTTGAGCCCTACTACACGTCTAGTAACTTGAGCCTTACTACACGTATGTATGTACATATAATAACTTGTGCCTACTGCCTTCCTACACGTCCATCAGTAAATTAAAACTATATCATGGTACTTTACTTCCAATAGTCAACATTTGCGCAGAAAAAAAATTGTTTTGGAAGTCAATATAGACCAGAAAAAATCTTTTATTAAACAGAAAATCACTCAAACGACTAGAATATTTGCAGTGCAATATATACTTGCCAACAGCCACAGTTCCCACTTGACATGGTCTACTTTAAAACAAAAACATGTATATATTCATCTGCCGAACAAAATCCGAAACCGCGTTGGTTCTCACTCTCAAAGCACCAGGACTAAACGGGCAAAAATTTGAATTAATTAGTTAATAAAACAGTCCACTATTCCCCCCCCCCCAACTGCACTTGATCCGATAAATTGGGGGCGAGAGCCCTTCGAAAGAAATTTTGGGAAATTTTTTTGAAATTTTAGTGTAATTTTGGGCAACTGGGGACGTGTCAGAATATTTTTTTCGGTGGTGTAATAAAACAAAAGGGGGACCAAACAAAAAAGTAAAAAAAGTGGGGTAAAATCGAGAATTATTGGAAGCTGATTGATGTCCTCCCAGCCCCCGCCCCCCCGTGTACGCCACTATGTAGTTTTTAAGTTATAGATATATACATATCAGTAACATTATACGAAAACGTAGCCGGAACAATTTTAAAAAGATGTAGAAGAATTGTAGAATAATAATACAAAAATTGTATAAAATAAGTAGAAAAAAAGTGGAAAAAATGTAGAAAAGTTGATGAAATGAAACGTGTTTTAAGGTGGCACTCCTGAAATTCCTGAAATGTGGGTTTTGACAATTATTTTGAAAACGCGCAAAACTAAACATGCATCGTAAGAACAAAAGTTGATCAGAAGTGAATTTCCTTCAATTTCATGTACATATCACATAAAATTTTTTGAACATTTTTGAGCAAATTTCGTCAAGAAAAATAGATTTTCACAGAAATGCCTTCACAAGCCAGTGCATTTACACGTATGTAATGAATTTGAAAGGCTGGAAAAAAATAGCAGTAGTGTTTTACTGAAACTTAATTAAAAATTTTTGGTGTTTTATTGAGTGTGGTATAATTTTTGTGTGAACTAACGCAATACTTTCTGCATGAGACAGAAATATAGTGCGTGTGAATACAAACGCAAATTTTCGGCTTGCGATTTTAAGGGGGCGCTCCGGGAATCAAGGATTTGGGCCGTATTTTTTAAAAACAGCCAAATGACCTATCATTCTTGAAGAAAAGTGGCCCAAAATACTATTTCTGATGTTTTAACGCGCATATCTCCACAGCAAAAAATTTGGAAAAAATTGGACAAATTACTGATTTTATTCGACTTTAACACAAATTCAGCAAGTAAGCCAGTGCATCAACGCTTTTTGAAGTTTTCCAAACAGACGATACGTAAATTTTATTAGTCGTAATGAAAAATTAAAACAATTGTATTGCGTTCTGTGCAAAAAAAAGCGCACAAGAAACCATTTTCAGAAGCAGCAGACTCAAATATAGGCTGTGTGAATACAAAACCAATTTTTCGGCATTCTATTACAAATTGCTGGTAAGATATTTTTCTACAAAAATTTGCACAATTATAGTCTTAGGCTCTGCGCAGTTGAACAATTTTTTAGTTTTTTTAAAATGAAGCTTAGAAATTTTTTATAAGAATTTTATTGCTCAGAGTTCGACTTCGAAAACACATAATGACATTTTTTATCCAAACCCAACATAAATGTTGAAAACAAAAATAATGTTCAACTAGGAAAGCACATAAGCTACATTTTGATATACAAAGTGTGACTATACGCATAGTATAAGCAGAGTTATCGTTTGCCGAAAATTCACTCACGTTTGGTGCTTTGCTAGTCACCTGACATGAACACGTGATTTGAAATTTTGCCTACAGTGTTCTTTTGTGCCATACTACATGTATGTATAGTAAAGTTTGACATTTGCCAACTTTTTTGCCAATTTTTGATGTAACCCCCGATTCCCGGAGCGCCCCCTTAAAAAATGGCTCAACGAAAAAAGTTAAAATTTGGCACATAAATGTACCTTGTCATCTTCGAGCGGTCGCAAAATTTGATTTTCGGCAAATCGATAGTATCTAAAAAATTTAGCCAAATTTATGTTTTTCAAAAATCGCGATTTTAGTGTTTCTTGATATATGAATCATATTCATCAAAAATGACTTTTTGCGACCGCTCGATCACGTTGAGGCAAGCAAAATGAGCTATTTATTGTGCAACAGCTACTTACTTACGAAGAGAAATCGCAAGCCGAAATTCCACTCACGTCTGGTCCACAGTGAATGCTAATTTGTATCAATCAACTTCATGTTTTGTATTTAGGCATACTTTTACACCAGCTTGCCATTGTGTATCTAAAATTGGCCTCAAACTGCCCTTTTTTGAAAAGTCACATTTCAGGAGCGCCACCTTAATTAGCATTTTTCGCCTGTAGAGTGTGTATATAGGTAAAATTAGAACGAAAAAGTAGCCGGGACAATTTCAAAAAGATGTTAAAAAAAGTAGAAAAATTGTAGAAAAATAGTAGAAAAATTTTGAACTGAAAGTAGAAAAAAGTAGAAACTTGCACAAAATTTAGAAAAAAGTAGAAAAAAAGTGGAAAAAAAGTAGAAAATAGTAGAAAAAAAGTAGAAAAAAAGTAGAAACTTGCCAAGGTAGAAAGTAGAAAAAAGTAGAAAAATATTAGAAAAAAAGTAGAAAACATTTTCTACTTTTTTTCTACTATTTTTTTTACTAATTTTCTACTTTTTTTCTACTCATAATTTTTCCTGTGTATTTGCACACAATGTAGCCCCAGGGAGGGCGCATCGCAGATGTAACAAATTGGAACCAATGCTTTTGCCAATATTTTACTAGGGGCTCTAAAAGTTTCAATGTTGCGTGTAAATCATAGGCGCAAAAAGTTTTTTATGGTTGCAAAGCGTCCCTTTACTGACGAAGTTGATTTTTCCATGATTCGATAGCCTAACGTCATATCTCAACCTTTATGACCCATATTTTAATTCGCCCATGGCCTGAGCTGTGATGCCAAATGTAAAATCACTCAAATTTGGCGGGTCCAGAAAAGGCCATTTTTTCACCTTTCGCCCTCGATTTTAAAATTGAAAATACATATAAAAAATCCGGATCATACGATTTTGCGCTTACATGTGGGCTACTATATACTATGCCAAGTTTCAGCCTGATTAGGTTGATGTGGTTTGTGTTTGAATTGTACAAGTAAAGTTCTTGTGAACGAGCATGTGTTGAAAATAGGACAGGCTTTTTGAGGACTGAAGTTGTATTTCGGGCTTAGGCTTGGGCTGAGGCTTAATTTTAAGCTCAGCATCCGGTTTCAAAATAAGCAAAAGACCGCTGAGATTTTTGTTTTTACGACGAGATTTGTATTAACACATTCAAAAGAACAAAACTCTACGGCAGGGCCGTAGATAGTGTCAATCGAAAAATTGCCCAATTCTGCCTTAAGCCTAAGGCAGACCAATTATTCGTAATCACATTGTAATTTCAAAATTTAAATTTTTATCACAGCCTACTTGTAGAATGAAAATAATATTATTTTAAGCACAAATTCTAAAGTTATTATTCATAATAAATTCTTATTAGAAAATATTTTCCGACTTATTCCACCCCTAAGGGTTTTAACACCTTCGCCCAACTTCGCTTCAGATTTTTATTAAAAGGGGCGACTAGTGTTCGCGACCGGCCGAAATTTTCACGGGATAAAAACACCGGCCGGCCCGCCAAATTCAACCGTCTGACAAAATTAGGCCTTCATAATAACCCGGCAGGTCAAGTTATGCCAAAATGGCACGCTAGATTTGGATCAATTGTGTAAGGCTTCACTTGGGAGAACCCCCCTTCCTCCCTATTCACACTCCACTTACCTTTGAACATTTTAATAATATGAATTTGCGCTCATCGTAATTCCTTGTTATATACGTACGTTGCCCTTCGCTGTGTAATGCAAAAGTTGTCTGGCTTGGCCTATGATTGTACACGTGCTAGTTAGTCAATCTGTGCGTTGAAATTGGCCCGTGTGGCAGCTCTCTGTTCTACTCGTCCTACTGTATTATTCTAACCTGTTCTTTATGCCTAAATGGCCCGTGTTTAATCCTTTGTGTTTCTTTTATTAAACTCATCTAAATTTACCCGTTCGTTTGTGTCTATTTATAGGCAGTATCGGCCAAGGGGGCCCTGCCGTTCTCCTGCGTTCCGTGTGATCCGTGTCTAGTCCAGCCGCTGCTCGTTATCTCCCGCAAATTCGGGAGGCCTATTCAGACTATAGCAGGCGGGTATAACCTGTGGGCTGCGCCTACTGCGCCTAGCCCCGTAGACTAGGTATGCCCCCTTCCCGTCGGTGTCCGGCAACCCCGGTCCGTACGGAAGACCCCGTTCATCATATGTGGAAGCCCCGCTGGCGGTATGGTTAAGGCTAAGGGTGAGGGAACGACTCTCCCCTGAGGCCATTAGTAGGAGCGGCAACGAGCTGCCTTACAATTGGTCTTGTTCAAAAATTTGGCCGCCCCGGCCGGCCGGCTTTTACCGGTCGGCCGGCCGAACTTCTCCGCCGGCTACCGCGGCCGGTCACAAACACTAGGGGCGACAGCTATTTTGACGGCTAGAGATCAAATTGGGGGCATAGCTGACGATGGGGATTTCATATTTTTATTACAAAATGGGGCAGGGAGCGAAGTCAGTCCGACCGGGAACGACAGCACCCAAAAGCTGAAGCTTTTTTAGAATTTTGAAATAAAAATATACCATTAAAAAGATGTTTGGAGGCTGCAGCCACATGTGTTCTAAATTAGAGTGGTTGCAATGCACCTGCAAGGCTAGCAGCAGGAGCGATGGCGGCAGACCCTTCAGGTTTTTAGTTTTTGGTCGTACTTCGTCCCATTGTGACTGAAACTTCTCATCTTCCTCTTGCTGCATTCTCTTACGTCACACAAAAAGTGCAAACTGCACAGTCCCTGCTCCTTCCATGTGGAATAATGGGATGGACAAATTGACACAATTTTGGGCGTTTCTAAATTGTAGCTGAAAGTATAAATTTCTAGCAGTTTAGGCAAAAAGCGATGAACGGGGAACAGACAGGAAACTTTTTTCGAGCAAAATTTGGTGAATTAGAAACTTTTTAAGCATTTGTTGTGGCAACTCGTCAGTTATTCCTTAGTCGTGGCAATTCGTTAGTTAGTTAGTCGTTAGTCGTGGCAATTTTTTAGTTGCGGCAATTTGTTAGCAAATTAGCTCAAACAATCAAAAAAGTATATGTTAGCACCCTCAGAAAATTTTGCCAATGACGTTTTGACTAAAAAATTCCAGATTTTTCAGTTTTTGACTTAGCTCAGTCTGTACTAGTGACGGCAACCTTTCGTCCATTTGCACCAAACTGACGAAGTTGTTTCTTCAACGTAAAAAGAAACTTACAATTTCAATTTACTGACATTATTTTGAAAAACGCACAAAACTTTTCCTATTCTTAAGTCCTCTACAAATGTCTCACGTTAAGGTGTGGCTTGGTTGAGTAATTTTTTGACCATATTTATAGTACTACCACCCACCGCCCGCTTTTTAATTGAAAGCCATGTAAATAAATAACTGTCGATACCACACAGCATCATATATTCTATATTTTAGTCAACTCACTATCAAATCAGTCCATAGTACACTACTCATCACTTTACACAGCGGTTCAATTCCAGTGAACTCGTAGTTGACTAGTTGTTCTAGTTATATTAGTTACTTTTCGACAACCCCTTGTTCAAGCGGGAGCCGTCTCATGGCGACCTGAGCTACGCGGTTGAATTCGTTTGCCAGAGCGGACAACTAACCCTGCATCAAACTCAACGTCAGTTTTCGGTTTTGTTTTTGTTTGTTTGTAGGGCCAATGCCAAAAATTGCTACGCAAGTTGAAACACCGCCAGGAGGAGCCACACCAGTTGGCCAACCGCCAACAGTTGACACCCCCGCAGTACCACAGCCAGGAGTTGCCACCCCAGTAGGACCACAGCCAGTAGTTGCCACCCCCAGTAGGACCACAGCCAGCAGGAGCTGCCACCGAGTAGGACCACCGCCAGGAGTTACCACCATAAATTCACATAGGGGGGGTAGGGGGGTGTCCACTGTCCACCCCTCTCCCCTGAGGGGGGTCGGCACTAGAGATGGGATCGGTTCCACTGGAACCGGATGGAACCGGAACCGGAACCGAACCGGCAGCAATTTTGGAACCGGAACCGGAACCAGAACCGGCATGAACAAACTTCTTCAAAACCGGAGGCCTAAAAACATGTCTGAAAAGTATTATTGCCCAAAGTCAATTATTCGGAGCGCCACCTTAAGATTGAAAAAAAGGTTAAAAAAATTTGTGTGGGTGCTCTCATGCGACATCACATTAGACGACAGAAAACAGGACAAAAGCGATCACATCAATCAGGTAGTCCTCTGTATGATATATAAAATTCATGCTATTTTGTCAATTATAAAGTCATTAGAGCGTCAAAAACATATGTAAAGTCACTGAGAGATTTGCTGGCCGGAAAGCGAATTCTAATTATAAATAAGAAAACAAGCGCGAAAATAAACATTATTTAATCAAAATAATAATAATCAGGAAATAATAGATAGCAGGACGTTTCGGTAATAGCTAATAAATGAAACCTACGCTCAACGCTACTTGCAGTTCATTTCCCCTAACCTTATTCTAGTGCTTTTTTGTTTTCTGTTTCTTTTATATTTATATGCTATTTTCTTTTGCTATTTTCTTTTATATTTTATGCAAATTTTCTTGCTTTCTTTGCGTTTTTTGTTGTAGCTGAAGATGGTAATAGCTATTACCGAAACGTCCTGCTATCTATTATTTCCTGATTATTATTATTTTGATTAAATAATGTTTATTTTCGCGCTTGTTTTCTTATTTATAACATATGTAAAATATAAATATGGAGAAAATTTGCGTAAATCATCAATAAAAAAGTGGAACCGAATTTGTAACCGGGAACCGGCAAATTTTCTAGAACCGGAATCGGAACCGGAATCGGTACCTTGGAACCGGAACTGGAACCGGAACCGGAACCGGTAAAGTTGATCTGGTCCCATCTGTAGTCGGCACCCCCCTGCCAGACATCCGCCACCCCTCTCGACCCCCCACACACCGTTTGATGGCCGAAAAACCGCCAAAAAATGCGTAAAAATGAAAAAATTGCAAAATTGCGGCCTGCGGCTAAAAAAGTACCCCAAAAATGAGTTGAAGACCAAAAAATTTTGAAAAGTTTCGGCTGTCGTTGAAAAATAGCCAAAACTAGGGACAAATCCTCCTTCCGCCAGGATCGGGTACCCCCTTTCTCGCCGATTCCCCCCGTGAATATTTGGTTGCTACACCAGTAGAACCACTGCCAAGAGCCTTACGTATTCACTACCATAAAACTTCGCTCCTCAATCAATAGCAAATTACTGGTTTTATACAGCTCGTGGTCTGCACTGCAACCCTTTCCAGCTGCTAAGGTCTATTCCCTGACATGCTTCCCATGTCACGTCTAACCATTGGAAAAGCACGTGAACGAAACAAACCAAGAAGAAGATAGCTTAAAACTGCTCTATCTTCCTCATGTATTAGTTTACGTCGCCAGCGCAGCAACCCTTCGGTGTGTTAGGATCCTTGTAGCGCTTCTGAAAACTCAATAAAATGTTGCCCCGTCAAGAGTGAATCGTCAAAATAAATGCCAAGTTATTCACTGAATCCAACCAAAGCGAGTAAAGTTCGGTGATGAACCTCTATGTAAAGAGAGATGAGCATGTCGCGTCAGTTAGTTGTATTTACATAACATAGTACGAGTACAGTATAAGCACCAAGCATAGCTCATATCTCCATGACTGAATATCAATTATAATTGTCAGCATTACTCATTATTAATACACCATAGCAGATAAATGTTTTTTTGGACAAACCTTCGTCCATTTTGAGTTGAAAAGTCTTGTCCTTTTGGACAAACCTTCGTCTTTTTACATGACTCTTTGTTGCAAGATGTCCAAGTAGGAATAAAATTTGAGTTGTGCATACGCTATTGTAAAAAGCTGCAATGATGATGTTTATAAAGGGGGCGGGGCATGAGAATACGTCCTTGTTATTGTATTGCAGAAGAAGCAAGTTTTCACTGACCAACATGCTGTCCTGAATTTCACTGTCAACTTTCATTAAATTAATTAAGTATGTAGATCGGCGTACTTATTTATGTACACAGCCATGTTTTAATTCTCTCGCGTAGAAAATTTCCTCCAAAACATCAGTCTTTAATGTATTGACTTTTTTCGATATTTGTTTTCATATCAGAAAGAAATCCACTGGATTCCACTTTGGCTTTCAAAAAAGGGTTGATAAAGTCTTTGAATAAAGATTTTTATTGCTGGCCTGTGTCCCAGTTCCATATTTCAAAGATTTCAGCTTTTGTAATCGTGACTTATTATTGCGTCTTATACTTCTTCCGAAACCCACGTTCCATGACTGCATGAACTCTTTCTTCATTCGTGCTTGCAAAAATCGTTTATTTGGGTTGTCACAGCATTGGCACAGCATTTTTCGATGTTTATGGTTGTGTTTCTGAGTTGGTTGAAAATGCGTCATATCCTCGTGCCAGAAACAGCCCAATAAAGTAAACACAACTGGTTCACTGTAAAATTACTGATGTATCCGGTTACATAGTCACCGAAAATTTTTGTTCCTTCTAGAGAAGGAACTATTGCTTTGAAACTAATTGTTCACAGCGTTTAACGCTGCAGAGCAGGCTGCATAGCAAGTATGTTTTGCGTGTATTTTCAGCTTAGGAGCTGCCTGCTGATTTTTGTCTGCGTATATGCATGAAAATCAATAATCGATTAGCAGTTTTGTTGTAATGTACTTTTTCAAAATCGGCACCGTAATGTTTCACCAGCAGTATATAAGAGCGATTGGAAAACACTGTTTATTGCTTATTAGAGTTGATATTCTAACCAGCATAACCATTTAATTGCTTTGCGTGAAAACAGTTTTGTTTAAACCCTTGTGCAACGACGATGGGTATAGTTTTCGGATACGTAGTAAGCATATTTCTGTAGAAAATGTTGCATGCGCCGGCAATTGTAAAAGCTTGCACAAACGGGTTAAACGCAAACAACGGGTCAACACCTGTTGGATCCCCTCATTTAACATTTTGACCGCTATGGTGCTTAGAGCCTGGACACTTGTCGGGTATGCTTCTAAAACGGATCATGGGTGGCACTTCTGCCAATCGCTTTATGGGTTGCGTGCCCTGATGCCGTAGGTTTTGGCGGTGCGAGCGTCATTTTCTTTTTTTCAATTTTCTGTTTTATTCAAAGTATATAGCAAAAGAGTGTTCACAGTGAACCTCAAAAGGATTCTCTTTACTGTACAGTTTAAAAAAAATAAAACCAAGAGGTGTTGTGGCTATCAACTCCGTGGGTTTCTCCAACTACGAGGACATTCCTCTTGCAATAGCAGCCCTAATCACAACCAACCACGACATTATCCACAAAAGGTTTTGGCCGGTGCAAACGCCATTTTTCTGCTTGATGCAGAACCACATCAGCGGCATGCAATCCATTACGTGATTGACAGAAGCGCCACCCAATGGTCGGTCCCAGAAACATATCCGATAAGTTTCTAGGCTCTAAGCACCCTAGCGGTCAAAATGTTGAATGAGGGGGCCCAACAACCCTCAGCACTCTTAGTATGTCAAAGGGGAGGCAAACGGCGTAAGGAAACGGGCAACTCAACAAACCCCTCACGCCCCCCATTCGAAGGTCAAAGCCACAAAAAAACAGGAAAACACTAAATACGGACTAAAATTAACACCCCACTTACCCCCATCAAAGCAAAAAAACCACTAAACGGCGTTTGAGAAGCTTCAAACGCCTAAAAACTTGCATTTCAGCAAATTTTTTTAAGAAAGAAGAAGCGAACAATAAAATTAATAAAAATTGGCTGAGAAAATTACAAAAATAGGACTAAATAGGTTAATATAAAGGTGTCAATTGTTTGCGAAAGAACATAAGTCACAGAAAATTATTGAATAAATTAAAACACTTCACCCCTGCCAAGCTCCAACAGAAAACTTACATAATTTACTGTGGACCCACACAAAATACAATAGAGGCGGCATCACGACGCCGTGCATTTCGGTAAAATGTGGCGCGGCGTAGACTGATTGGGTGGGATTCACAAAGCCCGTTTAAACGCAGTCTAAGTTAGACTGCGTTTAAACGCAGTCTAAAACGTCGGTCTAAGTTAAACATGATTCACAAAGATTGATATGAATAGTATGTGTCAGCTGATTTTTTTGTTCTTTTTCAATTGAAACCTTGTTTAATTTAAACGAACGTTTAGACCGAGTCTAAACGTGATTCACAAAGCCTGTTTAGTTAAACGGGCTTGTTTAACAGAATTCTTTGATTTCATTCTTTTTTAAATTCTATTGCAGAACATTTTGCTTTAATACGTACCGACAATGCTGTTTATTTAGGTAATAAAATTACATTTTAATAAAAGTTAGGTAATTTAAAATTTAAGTTAATTACGTAGTTAAATAGCATATTTGCCTATTATTAAATAAGCTAATTATTAGATAAATGATAAACCAAACGTTTGTAGTCAGTGCGGATTACGGGTCTAGAACATAGGTACAAAGTTCAACCATTTTCATTAAATTTAAAGTTAAAAAAGTTATTAAAGTTAAAGTAAGGCATCATTTTAAGTTATACTTACAGCTAAAATAAAGCTCAGGCGTTAATTTAAGTTGAACTAAGTTCAAAATCAATTATTTTCATCAAACTTTTTGAATAATTTTAGGTAACTTACTTTAATTTAAGTGCAGTTATAGTTACAGTAAGACCAGTAACTAAAAATTTGCAAAAATATTTAAATAAAACGCTAAAAAATGACTTAGACTAACCTTAGACTAGCCAAAAGGCTAGTCTAAATCTAACACTAGCGAGCGTTTAAGTTAAACGAACGTTTAACTTAGACTGAGCTCGTGAATCAGGAATAGAACGTAATGAAATTTAGAACACGAAAATAGAACAAAATTTACACGCCAATCATATGCAGACTTAGACTGGGTCTAAACGTTCGTTTAGCTAGACTGCGTTTAAACGCAGTCTAAGACTTAGACTGGGTCTAAGTTAAACGCGCTTTGTGAATCCCACCCATTATGTTTAAAACCAGTTCAATACTGCAGCTAGAGCAATTGGACAAGTATGGGTTATAGCACTGGTTGGCGTGCTATAAGTGATTTATACGCATGTTTCTGTGAAACTCCGAATGCAGGAACACGAGTGCGCGAAGCGCACGAGTGCACCTGCACGAGGGTTTCACACATGCGTATCAATTACTTTTAGCCCAACCACCAGTGCTATAAGTGACTTGTAAATCGATTCGAGTATAGCGTGCAGTATAAGTAGACTGCACGCTGCTGCGTGCAGTATAAGTCGGGTTATTACACTTTACTGTAACACTGAATCGAGTTACCAATTGAATTGTGGTGCAGTCCTGCAGCTAAAGTTCAAGTCGTGCAGTCTGTCCTGAATGCAATCCATTATTTTTTTCTTTGCAACCTCATAATACATGGTTTACATATCTTCGTCCGCAACGAAGTTTGTTTGTTCGCACGCACACTTGACTTCACTGTACAAACCTAAATAGTCCTAGTTAGTAGGCAAATTTTTTTATGTGAGCTGAATTCATTTTATGCACAAAATGGTGGCTGTAATCGTTACTGCTTTGCACTGGTTCACGGTCAATAATTCTATCAGAGATGGACACAGAAAAGAAAGTCGTCCACATCTACATACGTAGTGTCCACAGAAATATTTTACTCCAGACGGAATTATACATCCAAGTATGTGCACTATGCAGGAGCTAATCTGAGATGTGACACGTCCAATATGGATCTAGAGCAGAACGCTCTAACATGGCACAAAATAATGCCATTGCTGTGTACTGCAGTTGGCAACATGATGAAATTTTTTAACCCAACTAGTAAAACTAATTAGGTAGATCTAACACGACTGACGACGAGCAGTGAAGCTTTTATATAAAAATGCTGAACAAATTATAATTTCGAAATTTTTTACCTGTAAAAATCTTTTGCATATCTTTTAAACCGCATAGATGGGTTGAATGACTGACAGAATTTAGCACCGGACATTTAGAAAACGGCGACAAGATTTTTTCGCTGCGACGCGGTCATTTTCCACATGCAAATGTTCTGCAGACTTGACAGCTGACGTATATCCGTGTCGATTATCGATTTGTTTGTATACGCACATACACAGACCACTATGTATCCGAAAGGCAGCTGCTCTGCCAGTAGAAACTAATGTAAGGTTGTCCAAGATTAAAGGTTTATAATAATAAAGTGTAATAAATTGATAGCTATAACATGATTTTATATACAATAACATTTGTAATCACATTTGGTTCGATTACAGTTTGTATTCACGTTTCATGTATGATTCATAAAAAGCTACATTTTTAAGGAATGAATGGCTCTTAGAAAAATTGTAGGTAATATAAACAAACATATAATCTTTTATTCAAAATAAGTGTTCACATTGGACTTCAAAAGGATTCTTTTTTAAACTACACAATTTTAGAAAAATAAATCCAAAAGGTGTTGTGGTTATCCACTAGGTGGTTTGCCAACTACGGGGAAATTCTTCCTGTTAGCGCCCTTAATGACAAACAATCAGGACATTACCCACCAAGGATTTTGGCGGGTCCAAGCGCCATTTTCTCCGTTTAATGCAGAGCCGCATCAGCGGCACGCAATCCATTAAGCGATTGGCAGAAGTGTTGTAATTGAGAATTAGGGCCTATGAGACTCCGGGGCTGTGGTGTACTGGTAGCATTCTTGTCTTCGAAGCAAGCGGCCCGGGTTCGATTCCCGGCACCTCCATCTATTTAGTTTTTTCAAAAGTGGAGCATCATCTTTTTTTAACATAGTGGCGACCGACAGGACGGAGAAAACAAGGCCGGTTCCTCAGGACAGCCTTATCCCCGGAGAATCAGAGGTGGGTTTGGAAATCGTTCTGGGTTGA
The DNA here is from genome assembly GCA_030248245.1 of Trissonchulus sp. WLG1_4. Lineage (NCBI taxonomy): Eukaryota > Metazoa > Nematoda > Enoplea > Enoplida > Ironidae > Trissonchulus > Trissonchulus sp. WLG1_4. The sequence goes on along the minus strand of JASANF010014318.1, from coordinate 28,623 downwards.
TCGAGAAACCCTGTGGTTGCGGTTGAGCCAGGAAACCCTGAGTGTGGTGTGATTAAAGTAGGTTTGGCGGCCTACGTGTGAGTGTGCTCCACCCTTCAGGCATTGGGTTCGCCCCGGGAGCATGAGTATAGACAATAGACCGAGTATCGTTGCAGGATCGCAACGACACTCGAAGTGCGAAACTGTTGTAAATGAATGTTAGGGCCTATGAGACTCGGGGGCTGTGGTGTAGTCGTAGTGGACATTCTTGTCTTCGAAGCAAGCGGCCCGGTTTCTATTCCCGGCGCATCCATTTTTTTCGTTCTTTCAAAAGTGGGGCAATCATTTTTTTCATCAGAAGTGCCACCCCAACCCCATGGTCTGTCTTAGAAACGTATCCGATGAGTGTCCAAGGTCTAAGCACCATAGCGATCGAAATGTTAAATGAGGGGGTCCAACAGCTGACGTGCGCAGTACGCAGTACGCACCATCCAAAGATGCAGTGCCAGACATACCTACCTATAGCTAGCATGATGATCAGCAAAAGCAAAAACAAAAGCAAAGCAAGAGCAAGAGCAAAGCAAGATCAAGAGCAAGAGTAACAGCAAGAGCAAGAGCAGAGCAAGAGCAAGAGCAAAAGCAAAAAGAAATGCAAAAGCAAACCAAATGGTGATAACGAAATGAAATAGTATCGGTATTTACTATTTACATGTAGCGATTAGCGAATACGTGGGATTTGAACTAATATATGCCAGACTGCGTAGAAACTGACTGAATGGCGATACACATTTGCTACACTTTACAAATCAATCTCGAGGAACTTACAATATGCACAAGCATTGCAGCCAAAACTTACTTCTGATTTATTGCAACTACTATTTGTTTATGTGCAGCTATTCCGCAGATCGCAGCCTGGACGCTGCTCTTGGTAAAAAGGATGGTAATAATAACAGTTACGATAACCTTACTGAACTTGATTCAGACAAAGTTTTTACTAACCAAAAAGATGATGAATACCAGATGTTAACAAGAAATGAGAGCGCTGAAGACCTGAATTTAGAAACCGTGACCACGAAACCAGAAAATGCATATAATAATAAAAATACCAACTCATCAGGTTTGGGCAACTCAAAATCAAAAACTCAGCCAACGGGCAAAGACAGTTCAATGGTTGCCGAAAAAGTCAGTTTATACTTTAGAATGTGTGTAGTGGAGTGGGTACATACATACACTAGGTACAGTAACGTGTAGTATTGAAACAATTTTTACACATGATGCACTCTTGGCAATACCTTATATGAGGTGGTTACTAAAACCCGTCCCAAGGTGTATCCTGTGTTTGCCCGGCCGAAAAATGACTAAAACCCGGCCCGGGTCATAGTTTGACTAAAACCCGGTCCAAGGTTTATCCTGTGTTTGCCCGGGCCGGAAAATGACTAAAACCCGGCCGGGCCATACTTTGACTAAAACCCGGGCCCGGGTTTTAGTCATTTTCCGGCCCGGGCAAACACAGGAGAAACCTTGGGCGGGTTTTAGTCAAACTATGGTCCGGGCCGGGTCTTGGTCTTAGTCATTTTCCGGCCCGGGCAAACACAGGATAAGCCATGGGCCGGGTTTTAGTCAAACGATGTATGGCCCGACCGGGTTTTAGTCATTTTCCGGCCCGGGCAAACACAGAAGAAACCTTGGGCCGGGTTTTAGTCAAACTATGGCCCGGGCCGGGTTTTAGTCATTTTTCGGCCTGGGCAAACACAGGATAAACCATGGGCCGGGTTTTAGTCAAACTATGGCCCGGGCCGGGTTTTAGTCATTTTCCGGCCCGGGCAAACACAGAAGAAACCTTGGGCCGGGTTTTAGTCAAACTATGGCCCGGGCCGGGTTTTAGTCATTTTCCGGCCCGGGCAAACACAGGAGAAACCTTGGGCGGGTTTTAGTCAAACTATGGTCCGGGCCGGGTCTTAGTCATTTTCCGGCCCGGGCAAACACAGGATAAGCCATGGGCCGGGTTTTAGTCAAACGATGCATGGCCCGACCGGGTTTTAGTCATTTTCCGGCCCGGGCAAACACAGAAGAAACCTTGGGCCGGGTTTTAGTCAAACTATGGCCCGGGCCGGGTTTTAGTCATTTTCCGGTCCGGGCAAACACAGGATACACCTTGGGACGGGTTTTAGTCAAAGTATGGCCCGGGCCGGGTTTTAGTCATTTTCCGGCCCGAACAAACATAGGCTAAACCTTGGACCGGATTTTAATCAAACTATGGCCCGGGCCGGGTTTTAGTCATTTTCCGGCCCAGAAAGACGAAAATTAACATAGGGCCGGGTTTTAGGTAATCCACGGCCCGGGCCGGGCCGGGCCGGGTTTTAGTAACCACCCCTATGATAACCATAGTCTATGATTGGCTGGATATTGGACTCCCGTGGTTTTAGATGAGCCCTAAAATGATTTAGTCTACCTATGTATCGATCTCTTTTTACCAGTCCGTTCCTCATTTGCGTACCTATGTATGTACATTTTATCTGAATTCGTTACAATGGCAACGATTATTAAACTTGTACTTGTGTAAATGCACGAATAATTTGGCTTTAGATCGTCATCAATAATTACATGATCGATCCGTGTGTACTTGTTCCCCTACTAACGACTCAAAACTGCGCCGGTCGACGCATTTACACAAAAGTCAATATTTTCAATCAACTTAGAAACGGTCTTCCGCAGAATCCTGATTTTCATAGCCATGAAATTTCACAAAAACAAAATGACATTTTTAATTCTTCTCCAAACCATAACTACAGAGTTGAAGGAAATTCTAAAGCGGCGCTTCTGGCTTGCTGTGGTCATTTATGCCAAAATCTGGGACAAAACTTCTACTGGTGCCCAAATAACTGCAGTCCGTGTGTGAAAAAATTAATGGGTAAGTCCGTTTATCTTTACACAAATGTGATGTTAAGCTCCAATACATAAATGTAACATCGATATCCCTATATAATTGCATTACCTAGAGTACTGTGTAAGCAAGCTAATTCGACAAAAGTTTTCACTTAGTATCATCAAGCATTACACTTGTAAGTACATTGGACAGAAGCCATCGTAAACCTGTCGGGCCATCAAAAGGGTAATTGTCTGAATTTACAAATTTCCCATAAAGAGCGTCTTTTTTGCAAGATTTCTGTCAAAAGCTAATCGGTAAAAACCTGTTTCAAGCTTATTTTCCATTCAAACTTGGATCAAATCTTTTGAAAAAATCCTTTTAAAACTGACTGAGTCACAAGCAGAAAAAAATCCCGTTTTGCCGTTGCATTTGATTCATGCTGGAATCAAACATATTAATCCAGAAACAGTTTGGAAGTTTCACGTGGTTACTTGTTCATTTTCATGGAAACATTGTTGAAGTGTCGAGAACGTATATAATGCTAACAGAATACGTGGGCATATTGCATTTTAAAATATATGTATTTATGAAACAGTAAAAACAGCACAGTTTGTGTTTGACTTGATTTACCCCAAGCAGTTTCTCTAAGTCCAATTCATGTGAACATTTAGGACTGGGTCATCTTCGCTCATCGTCTCGCCATGCTAATTTTATAAATTAGTATTAGGCTACTGTAACAGTGTTTACATGAAACTGTGCGTTTTCGGTGTAGTAGATATATTTAAATTTTGTTACATGTTTGTTTTCAAGTAGGATGTTTCAGTTTTCTGACAATGTTTACGTATGTAGGTAGTATGTACTTATGGTTGCACTGGCAATCCAATTTTTCAAGATTTAGTTACGAGATTTGGATGTGCTCAAAATGCCCAAATTGCTGCACTTTTATCAGGTGTACTGGCAGCGGCAACTTCTACATGAGATGTCTGATGTTATTTATTTCATAATTTTTCATCGATCTCAATGCAGTCATGTTCATTGAGTTAATTTTTGAAACTGAAACAAATTTTACCAAAAGTTATGTATTTATTAAAGGTCATCAACTGCCAAATCGGTTTTCCTACTCCTATTGTGTTGTCGTAACCGCTGGCAAAAATTGGTGGTACAATTGCAATCCCTTCTCAAAACTACCGTTTGGTCCTACAAAACGAGCATCAAAACCTGACCTTGCAAGAACTATTAGTTTCCTGTCGGCTAATCCAAAAGAGCTGGACAAGGCTTTTGTAAATTTACGACGGAAAGTTCAACTCTGGGAAAACATTTATGTTTAGTAGTTTAGAACTTGTTTATTTATGTAAACTCGTTTCGTAGTAAAGGTTTCGTGCATTCTCTGACCTCTACTTGCCAATAACGGTCTATTCCTACTCACAGCCATATGCCCGTTCAACAGGCAAAAACCAAAATAATAAATGAAAAATTTGATCCTTTACACGTTTGTAGTGGCTTGATTATTTCGTAAATTTGCCAGCTGCGCGGTTACACAGCTCTAAGTATGAATAGCGTCACAATTTTTCACAAAGTGAATCAGCTTATTTGAACGGAATTGAACAAACTTATTTACTGACGTAATCTCAGTACATACTAAAACGTGTTTTATACATACCGTCAAAATATATCATATAATTACAATTTCGGTAAAAACTCAACAACAAACAAACTGAACAAAAAACTCAGACCGACGTCATTTCGTTCAAAACGATCCGTATGTACAAATTTTCTCCAAGTTTTACACATATAAATTTTGACTTCGGTATGCTCGATCCAAGCATTTATGACAATTAAAAAGAAATGTCCCACTTTTGAATGAACCATATCTAACATTAAAGCGTACCTACGTACATTAAATATGTACTAATGAGAGTAAACTGTTAAAATAATAAGGTATGACATCATGAAAATACAATAATAACAAAAAGCAGGACTAGCGAAAACTCATTGCGAATATAGCTACTAGCTACAAAAATGCACCGTACATAGCAATATCAAGAGAAACACTTCCAATAAACTACAAACAAATTCCCATTCACAAACACATTCGTTACATTTCGAGCGCAGAGTTTTAGTTTTAGTTTAGTTTAGAGAGTTTAATGTTTTTCAGTGCTTCTTTGCACTTGACTTCATCGCCTTAGCTTCTTTTAAAACGTCAGAGTACAGTCTCGAAATAAAAAAACCGTTTCTTAGGCCTAGGCATATAGAGTTGTGTTTTTAAATCATCGCCTTAGCTTCTTTTAAAACGTCAGAGTACAGTCTCGAAATAAAAAAACCGTTTCTTAGGCCTAGGCATATAGAGTTGTGTTTTTAAATCATCGCCTTAGCTTCTTTTAAAACGTCAGAGTACAGTCTCGAAATAAAAAAACCGTTTCTTAGGCCTAGGCATATAGAGTTGTGTTTTTAAATCAGTGTTGAATATGTAAATAATTTTCTACAAACCCAAAAAGTTACAAGTTGTTCATATTAATAGTTAGTTGTCATGCGAATAAAACATGCCACAGTTTGATTGTTATTTGATTAAAACGACAAGCATTCATATAATATAATCATAAAACAAAAAATAATTCACACTTATTATGCACATGCGATAACTTTGACCTTATTACAGTAATAATTAACAGCCACTTTGATAAATTAAATGTTTATAATGCACTATCAATTTTGGCAAACAGTCGGGGTAAACGTAGGTTTATGGAGCTTAGGGGTTGTTCACAAATTCGGATTAACTGAATTAGATTAACTGAATTAACTGGAATAACTCAACATAGATGCATTAGACCTTTTCCAAATTAAACACCGTTGCTCATCTGTGTCAAGTGCATAAACGTGCAAATTTTTGGAAAGATACTAAAATTTTATGTCGAGTCATTGTAGTTAATTCAGTTAATCTAATCCAGTTAATTCGAATTTGTGAACAGCCCCTAAGAAACAATTGACTATTTTGTTAGACGCATGCAGATTAAAAAAATGTATTCAATATATTTCATATGATTATGCATTTTAAAATAATGATTCTTAGGGCCTATTCCTATACCGGATTAAAGGGTTAATTATAATCGGACTAAACGCTTTAAAAAATAAGCTTAAAAATGTAATTCCAAAACCTCCGGATTAAAAACGGACGTAACTTCTAGCGCGCTGCTTTTTAATCGGACTAAACGGACTTAACTATGCAGGCTAATGTTTGTCAAGTCCGTTTAGTCCAGTGGTAGTTTTGGAATGGGGTCAGACTAAAATTAAGCCGCTGACTTAATTTAACTCGTTTAGTCTGTTCAGTCCGATTTGTCATTCCAAAACCTCGGACTAAAATAAGTCCAGTCCGTTTAATCCGGTAAAGGATCCCTAAGTCCGGTAATCCCTAAGTTTATACAAGATTTAATTAGCCTGCTAAAAGTTTTAATCATGTATATATTTAGTGTATTTCGATGGCCTTGGGGTATGAAAACATTACATAGTTCAGCTTGAATGTTTGCGCCCATATCAAGCCTAGCTTACTGTAACCGTGTCCGTAATGAAATCCGTGTCCGTAATGAAATTTCGATGAGCCAGTGCAAAAATTTACAAAAAAGCTCATGACTTTGTGCATTTTTACTTTATAAAAAGCTTGAAGGCTTGTACTTTATAAAAAGCTTTAAGGCTAGCGTATCCATCAAAAATTGAATGTCATGAGCTATCGCTTTGTTCACTTGCTGATCAAGCGATTTGCTTACGGACAAATGGACACACTTATGGAAAAGTATGAACTACGCTTTACACATGTACGAGGAAACTTAAATCTGTAACAACATAGAGTACAACATTATGCGATAATAAAGCACCACGATTAAAGCAACAATGCCCAAATAATATTTCAAGGTTGAGACTTCACAAACTGTCACAGTTTAGCTTGAATGCCGTTTTCATTCTTAACACTTAACTTAGATGTCAACCGTCAAAGAAGCATAATTTTAAAGGCAATGATGAGAAATAGTTGAAAATGGCATTGCTAGATTGTGAAGCTGCGTCGACATTTTACAAGGTTCTTTTTGCAAGCTGACACACGACACACAACACAACGACAAACTGACGCCAGTGAGTTTAGTCGTGCAAACTGTCTCTCAAAAAATAACACCTTTCAGTTGAAAAATAAAATTTAAAAAATGAATATCTTTGTCAAGAAAAATGTATGTAAAAAAATAAAAGTAAGAATTGTTTGAAAAAATGTATGTAAACTAATTGGAACAATACCAGTCACAACGTTTGGCAATTAACTGGCATAGCTGTGTCAACGTCACGGCGTATCATCTTATGTGTCTTATATGTCTTATGTCTTTCACTCTCAAACTGAAAACATTCTACAAGTAGGATCATGTACAATAAATAACACTTTAAACAACAGAAACGAAATAAACTTGCACACTGCAACAGTTAAATTAACCTACAAACAATGACTAAATTCTCACATGATGAAATAAAATACTATACATACACAATTTGGCATTGATAGCTGCAGATTATTTGTTTTTTTTTTTTTTTTTTTGTTTTTTTTTTTTGTTTTTAACACCAATAATGACCCTGTTGATACTGAAAGTTTGTTTTGTTTTGGTTTGTTTGGGTGAAAAATATTCTAATAAGCGCCTTGAATAAAGCCCCCGTTTGGACCTTCACGAAACAATAAAGCCCCCGGGGCTTTATTCGAGGAAATACGGTAAACACCAATAATGATGTTGTTACTGAAAACTACAAAAGCTAAAGCAAACACATAATGAAATTTTTATGAAAAGCATACACCGTCATTCTGGAAATAGAAGAAAAATTGACCAATCAAGACACAGTGGTCGTGACACGTAAACTTAGGGCCAGATTAATTTTTTTTATATTTTTTTATCATTGTATTTGTCAGGCTTGTAGGAATGAAAAATAATCAGACTTAAAATATTAATAATGATAGAAACTTAGTGCTAATTTTTAAATTTAACAAAAATACAGCTCATTTTTAAATTTAACAAAAATACAAACAGTAAACTGACAAGGGATGATAAAATATATGTACAAACCGCATACTAATAAAAAATTAAAACTCGTATCGTATCCATAATTATCCAACATAACATTGCCATTATAGTCTATATACAGTGCAGTATAACAATAAAAAATAGGATCACAGTCCAACTATGACGAAGATTGATCAGTGGTCAGTAGGGGGCGAATCGATTCACGGCCTTGTAAAGCTGAGGCTAAAACATAAAAGCATTTACCAATCAGGATTCACAAAAGGCATTTAACTTGAAGCCAGTCTACGTCAAACACGTGATTGTATAAGATACACACACAAGAACGTTTCATTCGATGATCTATTTCATTCGCAAATAACGTTTTAGATCCAATCTCTAGTCAAGCTCTGCAAGCTTTATGTTCACCCAAATTTGGGCAAGCACAGCAAGGTGACTGCACTGTTTGCTTACATATCCAGCAAAGGCGGGCGTGAGTGCGGCGCCCAGATATGGGTCGGCAATGGCGGCGGCGGCGGAGACCCCCGCGGGATGGGTGAGCTGGGTGGGCTGGCTGACGGCCACGGTGGGCAGGCGGGACGCTGACATCGCCTGGATGGCCGCTGCCGTCTGCGCATAAGCCGCCGACACTGAAACAACAAATGCACTCACTCAAGGGCGTAGCCAGGGGGGGGTCGCGGGGGTCGCGACCCCCCCTTTTGGTCGAACCTGAAGAAATTGTACACAAGGGTCCCCCCTTTGGCTTTTATTGACCGGCCGAAAAAAATTTCCGCTACGTCTCCAATTGACCAAATTTGGCCTAAAAAGCAAAAAATTCTCATAGTTTTTTGCTGGGGGCTGCCGCCCCCAGACCCCTGCAACTTTGTGGTTTACTATTTCTTCTTATTATCGTTCATCAAAGCCTACGCATGTCTACAAGAGTACATTATGCTGAATTTCCTTGTGTAATACACTGTCTGAAGTGACGTTCCCATCTATTGTTTTAATTTTCCTGTCGGAAAAATTTCTGATACGTCTCCAATTGACCAAATTTGGCCCAAAAATCAAAAATTCTCGAAAAATTTCCTGGGGGCCGCCGCCCCCAGACCCCCGCACCAGTGAGTTTAATTTAAATGACCAGATTTGCCTTTGTTTATGTACACAACTTCGTTAAAAAGTGCAAAAATAATTGGAGTCTGGGGGTTCAGGCCCCCAGACCCCTCATCAGTGGGTTTACAAAATTGAGCAAAAAAGAGGACAAGGTGCGACCCCCCCCCTTTTCAAAATCCTGGCTACGCCCCTGCACTCACTGGCCTCCAGCCTGAAACAAGTCTAGGGGTCCGTTTACATGAAAAGTGCTGCGTATTTTGGCTTGAGCACTTGAGCAAGCTACATAATTAACGTACGCATTGTGATATGTATGGTTGAGACTCGTGTACCTACCTACATCGCAGCACGAGTGCATAAGGCGAAGAGTATGATACTATTCCCATTGACCAGCGTTGTAACTGCAGTATGTGAATGCTTTGCACCTTAGTGGCCGAAATAAGACCCAAATAGAAACGTTCAAAAATTAGTAGGCTAGTGCTCCAAACGGGTCCTGCAATGTACCCCAATGGACGTTGCAACATGCCGAATGGGTCCTACAACGTATCTGTATGGGCATGTTTGTAAAGTACATAAAACGTTCCAAAACGCGAACGTTTAACGACGCCATTAGGAAGTCAGACTGTCTTTTAGCTGTCACCCACAACGTCAGATTACGGTAGCTGGCTTATGGGCGAAGCCAAACCAGATAAGCAATATTTATACCTGTTTGGGATTGGGTACGTTGCAGGACCCGTTTGGGTCCTAACACTCATTTAAGAACGTACCCATTTGAGTCCATTTTCACTCGCTATTGTGCAACGCATCCCCATGCGAAGAGTGTCCGTCCTACTGTTAACTAAAATTCATGAAACCAACCAGGTATTCCACCCATAGCAGCCGCAGCAGGATTTGCAGCAGCAGCAGCCAGCGCATAACGATCCAACATGCTCAGTTGTGATGTGTCATAGAAGACCCTGAAAATAATAGAATTTAAAAAAAGATTAAATAAGCATATCATGGGGATGGCCACGAGATGTTCTACAACAGGATGTTTTCGTTGTTTTCGATGTTTTGATTCACAACACTTGAAAACACAAACGAATGGAACTGTATAAATCTGACTGTAGGCTGTTATAGCTATAAAACATGCATGAAACCATGAGCCAACGTGATGCTATACATCATGAAACTGTTTCATTCGACAGTTAGGCCCATTTATGGACAAAAATAATAAACAAAGAATAAAAAACACATATTCAGAGCCAAACACCAGAACAGAAATGACTTTTTTGCAGAGCTCATTTTAAGGCAATCTACATTTAAAGGTGTGAAGAGAATCGTACTTGCGGAAGAGCTAATCTCTAGTTTAAACGCAACCTAAGAGCCCATTCATTTAACGGATTAAACGGACTCAACTTATTCTAGTCCATGTTTTCACGACACCGTCACATGGCTAGAGGCAAACAGCATTCAGGAGGACACGAGACATGCATTTAAGCTAAACCACTGCACATTACTTGTCTGAATATAAGTGTCCGCTTAAATGTATACATAGTAAAAAACTGAGCGTCTCGAAAAGTTTATTTTTGATTTACATTTTATTTTGGCATGTATAAAGAAAGAGTAGTCTAATATATTTAATTGAAATTTCATTTACAATTGACATAACTTTTTTGTCACTGGAACAATTTTGCACCGACTAAGGATAATTTCGGACATAGTCTCAGACAAGTATGAAACAGGCCGACGAACACTCCAAAAATCGTGCTACCAGTCTGACAAACCAAACTTCAACCCTACTTCAACTAAACACCCAACTGCAAATCAGCAGCCAGTGAAACGTCCCAAGCCAAAGGTATGTACAAAAAAGTGCAATCAACAATCAGGAAGAGAAAAACAGTAAAACCCCAAGCACTCACGGAACATACTGCATGGTTCCAGGCGTGGCGCCCGGCGTCGCTGCACCCACAGCGGCGCCGGGGAACGCTGCAGCGGCCTGGGGCAAAGAGACAGCGGCCGTCATGCCCTGCAGGCCCGAGACCATCGCAGTGGCGGGGCTGGCAGCGGCCAGGGCAGGGGCGCCTCGGGCTGCGGCTAGAGCGGCCATGTAGGCGTGCTGGCCTCGGGGCACGCGACCGCTCGCCGCCACTGCTTGCTGCTGCAGCGCGATGCCCTGTAACGCTGCCGCCAGTGTGGGGTCTGAAAAAATGCATTGTAACATGTGTATGAGCTTACTGGTGCTAATATTGCAATACGATACAAAATGTGGCTACTAAACTTTAGTTACAAACGACATATTTTATGTATCGAAGCTGTTGGGTGTTAATACCCGAGTGTAGCGATCAAAGAGTACGGCATGGCATAGTTGCACACAGCGACAGATTGATTATGCAAATAAGCCATGTCAATATGTCATTATGCAAATGCCGCTAGACTGTAGAAAAGTTGTTAACGGCGCAGTTTGTGCGGAACGTTTGTCTTCTAAGATTCTATCAACTTTACCACAAGCTCACATGCGCCCATGCATACAGGCAATCCGTTTTCTAATTGCTTGCTCATGACCAATCAAGAATCGGGTTCAGAAGCCGATGTGGCTCAGATTCAAAGCCTAACTGAGAAGGTATCCCATCTCGGTGGCCATCCCGGGAAAACAGCTGCTGCAGTTCCGCCCAGCAATATTGATCAAAACTTCAAAGCAAGTTTGTCGCTGTGTGCAATGTTATTTTTGTGAATAAAATGAGTAAATTAAGTATGGTAGAATAATGATACAGATAGAATTCATCATAGATATATAGGCCGGCGATGATAATATATACCACATTACCACTTTGCTTCATTATATACATTGAAACAGACATTTACTTGAAGAAACTCTGCTACTGTAAGCACAGATGTACATGGGGGGGTCTGGAGGGGGCAAGACACCCCCCAGATTTGAGATTCAGGGACATGCCCCCCTCAGATTTGACCCATCGGGACAAGCCCCCTCTTTGATGCTGAAAAATAGGTAACAGAAAACTCTAAAATCGCCCCAGATCGCTGTAAAATGCTTCAAAAATGAGCAAAAAGCTAATAAATCGCTAAAAATATACGAATTTTGCAAAACATTTTCCATTTGTAGGCAAAAATTGGAAATTTTTGCGTTTTTGCCAGTTCAAGTCCCCGAAACGTCGGGACAAGCCCCCTTCCTAGAATTTCGAGAAATCCGGGACAAGCCCTCCCAGACGAAGACCCCGTATTCATGTGTGACTGTAAGTTAAGCCTTAATTGCTTTCTAATGCCCGCTTCCCACAGCAGGTTTAAAGTTTAAGGTTTATGGTTTAAGGTTTAAGGTTTCAAATCAAATCATGTTTCACGTTAAACCTTAAACCTTAAACCTGCAGTGGGAAGCGGGCATTAATCCTTATTTGGTGAAATTAATTCATCCAAAAATACCTACCAGCTGTTTTTGGCTTAGCTTTGTTCGTATGCACCCGTGCTGTGGCATTGTTCACCTGTTAAAAAATTATAGATATAATAGGTTGAGTGTGAATTTGCCATACTTAATAGCAACTATATATTACACATAGTATTAGCAACTATATATTACACATAGTAAAACTATATTGTTTTGAAACAATAGGATCGACATTTTTAGAATGCAAAAGTGAATTTTCGAATGTACCCAATCCCAAACAGTCGTTTCGCGTACGGTAGATGTGTTTAAAAATTAAACGAATTAACGTGTAACTTAAACAGTGTACTTTAACCAATATAATTTTTTCAGATGAATTTAAAATTATATAAGCTTGAAATATAAAACCAAGATAATTTAAAACAGGCGTTATTCCGACTTACCATGTTCGGAGAACACAAAAAGCAAATAACTGCATACCCCAGAACACAAAATACCACGTTAGCTACGAATACGTACAAACAAGAGGATAATTCCAGCAACTCTGAATTTACTACGTAAACTAACCTAAACTTAAATATGTGAAAATAAATCGTTCTACCGATGAGAAGTGAACACGCACATATATAGCATACGCAGCTTCAATAATTCATCCCGCAATCATTCGCTCATACATGCATAAAGTAATGTAAGTCATTATAATAATCATTAATAACCATTGGGCAAATTACCTGCATGAAAACACATCAACGGCAGATAAGTTCTCTTGACATCCTGATAGGCTAAAAGTAACAAATTAAGGGCTGACATATTGTTTGAGAATAACTCATACGTTGGAACTACAGCAAAAATATATGATATATATAGTTGATGATATTGATACAAGAACAAAAAAATGAATGGACTTATCGACTGATTTGTGAATGAAGGCAAGCTGTAGAAAAGAGGCAAGGCAACCAAGGAAATGTACCAAGAGTGTATATGATCCACGATGCAGCAAAAATCGATCAAATGTGAGCCACCAATAAAATACGCAAGACCAATCCGAGCTCGTCGAGTTATAGAGACACAACAAGTCAGCCAATCAACGATTAGCTTTCGTACAGCATGCAGTAGTAGTTTTACGACATCCCAGCATGGATTGAAGCATATGCAGCAAAAACCAGAGTTGGTATTGATTTATTTATTGACTGAAGGTTTGAATGTCCAAATCCAAGTTCACACTGCATCAGGAGCGTAGCCAGAATTTTGAAAAAGGGGAGGATCGGACCTCAGGCACTTTTTTTGCTGATTTTTTTAAACTCAAAGTTGCGGTTTTGCGGGAGTTTAGGAGTCGCAGCCTCAGAAACCAAAAATTTTTGCATTTGGCGAAATGATTTATATATATTTTACAAAGTGTATTTAGTTGCATTTAATTTAAAAAAATTTACCCACTGTTGCAGGGGCCTGATCAGTCACCAGAGAACCCAACATTTTCCTTATACCTCTATGGAGGTAGTCTACTCTGTGTCTATCCAGAGAAGAAATGTATTTCTAAAGACCTATGGACGCAAGCCTGCCAGTATATGAACGCGGCGAACGTTGTACATAAATGTTTAGTAAATGAGCGCTGAAACTTCACAATGGGATTAATGTTCTACATATAACAGGTACGTGGACCAGACTGGGCTCGTATATTCTAGGATGAGACATTTACAGACATACAATATACATGATAAACACATGTAAGACATACTCAGAGTTAAAAAATACAATAATTTATAAGTTTCTAAATCCTTTCTGTATAAAATAATTGATAATTTATAATTTAATTAAAAAACAGCATGCTTGTCCACCACTTCTGAGACCGTGTAAAAAACTTCTCTGTCGTAGATTCAAAGGGCGGGTGGCGCCCCCAACGCCCTGACTACGCCCTTGCACTGCATCAACATACCTATCGGAGTTTTGAAGGCGACATGTGTGCAGGCTACATGATATACGTAAATATGCAACAACGGGAAACACAGCTCATTGGCAACATCACCAGATCGAGCATAACTATGTTCAAATCTAGCGATTCACTAATTGTATACATCTTCGTAATTCATGCTAAAAAACTAAAAAAACATATATACCAACGTACATGTCGTGAAAACAGTATGTCTAGCAACAGTAGGTACAGTATGTGTTTATCTGTGTATAAAATGCAAAAAAAAAGTATAATCAGTAAAACAATAAAAATAAACGAGGTTTAAAAAGCTTCAAACAATATAGACTCGGGCCTACAACACAATACTCGTCAAATATATAATCTTAATATTACTCTCACTACATACATGCATCTGTAGAATCCGAGAATTGGTTCAATGCACTAGAAAACAAATAAACCAAAAATGTTCCACTTGGTGGTGATGATTACTGATTGCAACGCAGCAAAAAAAATCGCGCTGTGTTGCAAATGCAAAATGTTGTTCGCAGGTTAAAATTAAAATAGAATTATTGCGTTTTCGAAACAAGAAAGAACGTATGCTTATGAAATTGTTTGTTATTTACTCTAATACAGTGGTAGGGGCAGTAATATTTTCAACGATATTTTTAAGTACGTTGACGGTACACTTACACACACATCCACCACGGTTCCACATTTTTGAAGTCTTAGCAAAGACAAATTTATTTTGCCGAAATTGAAATAAAAATTGGCTCTTATTCTAAACGCAGCCACGCCGACCAAACTAGTGCCGCTGGCTCATTTGCAGTCAATATGCAAATGAGCCAGTTCATTCCCGCTCATTTGCAATCGATATGCAAAGGAATGTAACGACGAAACGTTATCACTGTTCAGTGTTCAGCGCGCTTTTTTTCTGAGCGGCGGTTGAACATGTAACTAAAGTCTAATACACGCAAGGTGTTTTTTTGTCTCAATTGATATCCGATCGATGATTCTCTGTTGCGGTCTATTTTATTTTTATGGCTGCTTAATTTCCACCGCTGTCCAAATGACTGCCAAACCAGACCAAACTTCGGAGCACGATCGCTCCCAAATGCAGCGGTCAGCAGCGGCCGCCGTACAGGACGTGGTCGCTTCTCTGGGTGGCCGGCTCGACGCGACACCGGGTATGGACTCCGGCGCGCCGGCCAACAACACTACGCCACTTCGGGATGAGCTGCAGGCTGGGGGGCCACTGGTAACTGCCTCTGAACTTTCGTCCGGGCACGGTTTTTCGGGGCCCAACTTCATGGGCCCTCTTGGGACTCCAGGGATTCCTGCCCCCTTCGCGGGACCACCAATCCCGGGATAGGTCAAGGTCCCCCAATTTGCCCCTGACTACTCGGGTTTCTCTGGCACAGCCGCCCCACAAACTTTTCAACTGCTTTTAAACTGCTCCTTATGCTTTCAACTCCCAGTACCCGGGTTATCTGGGCTCCTTTGGCGCCAATATCAGCTCCCAGGTTCCTTTTAGCGACTCCGGTCTATCGGGTTTGGGATATCAGGGACTCTGGCCACCTTACTCCAAAAACCGCAAAAAGCGCCATTCTCCATCAAGGGGCAACTCTTCGTCTGACTCCTCCCAAGACTCTTCGGATTCAAGTGGGGTCAAAAAAAGGGAAAGCGGAAAAGCGAGCAAGAACTCGCTTTCCAAAAGGGGACTCAATTCCGTTTCGTCAGCTGGCTCACCAGCATCAATTTCGCCTTAATGAGCAAATCTGGGGGCATCTAGAGTCAGCTTCCTCCACCCTCACCAAATCTAACAGCAAGCGGAGGAAAAGGGCCAAAAAGGAGCTCCGGAAGGCCATCGACCTTCTGAAAGAACGCCGACAGCAGCTACATATCGCCGACCGGCACTGTTGGCCAGTCGTATGCGCCATGGAGTCAGGGGCGCTGATGAGGGGCTTTACGCCAGAGGTTCGTCGGGATCTGAAAACCGCCGTCCAGATAGTGGTGTCCCAACAAACCACTGGGCGTGGGCCCTCTGCTCCGGGCCCTTCGGGTTACAAGCCCTTTCAGCAGCGGAGGCTGGGCGGCACCTCCGGCCTATCCCCCAGTTTATCCAGGAGGGATCAATACTACAATGCAATCATCCCAAAAGGAAAAGGCTTTACGTGCGGTCTGCCGGGACACTCCGCTCGTGAATTCCCCAAAAATGCCCAACAACGAGCCAGCACTAGCCAGCAAGCCCCTGTCACACAACCGGACAACCAGTGAGATCTCGGATCACCACCAGTCCACCTTGCAAGGTCTGTGTATGAATGAACTTTGTGGTATACACCGACTTATGGGGGGAACCGGAAGGTTTAGGGGCAATCTAGCGCGGTGTCAAAAATTTTGGCCCTACTCTCTCAACCCACCAGAGTGTATTTTAAACGTAGTAAAATTCGGATACCCCCTAGTCCCTACCTTTTATCGAATACGGAAATTCAAAACCTAATAGCTAGTCAAGTTATTCGTTTAGTGAATTCTCCTCCTCACTGCATCAACCCCCTCAGTGTCGCTGAACAGCCCACAAAACTCAGACTAATTTTAGATTGCTCGTTTTTGAACTCTTTCATAGTACGCGAAAAATTCAAGCTAGAAGAAATCGAACCGGCTTTAAACTTCATGGGCAAAGGCGTCTATATGGCCAAACTGGACCTAAAATCAGGATGTCATCGTGTTGATACTGACTCCCAATTTCAGACTTTTTTGGGGTTCGCCTGGACTCTGGGAGGTAAGCAAAAAGAACCCCGGACTCTGGGAGGTAAGCAAAAATTTTACGTCTATAACAGTCTCCCATTTGGAGTCAGCACGGTTCCACATCTTTTTACCAAACTAATGAGACCTATAATAGCAACTCTGCGAGCTCAGGGTGTCAAAATTGTCAGCTACATTGATGATATCCTGGTCGTAGCTGATACAAAACCTATCTTGGAAGAACACATCCTATTAACGGTACGCATCCTAACGGCAGCGGGTTTCGTCATAAACATAGAAAAATCCCAAGTTCAACCCATTCAGAAAATCAAGTTTCTTGGATTCGATCTGGACACCAAAAATTACTCAATCTCTATTCCACAACCTCGAATTCAAGAAACTGTGGAGTTATGTGAATCAACCTTGAGCCAAAACCTTGTGACCCCGCGGCAAATTCTGCAAGTCGCAGGAAAGTTGATGTCCTACAGAACCGTCTTGGGGGATCGGGTCCTCCTGCACACTAGGGGTCTATACACTCTAGCTAGCTCTCACACCGCTTGCGACTCTCCAGTCAAACTCTCCAAAGCAGCCTCGCTAGAGTTACAATTCTGGGTCAACAACCTGGCTACATACTCAGCCAAAAGTCTGCAATCGAACCAGTACCCTTTTGACGCAGTCAAAACCTCAGACGCTAGTGACACAACCGGAGCCTGCATTTGGAAAGACCAAAATCAAAAACGCGTAGCACACTTTTCCTTTTCCAACTATCTCAGTCAAAACAGTTCGGGACACCGAGAACTGGAGGCCATAAATTTGGGACTCCAATCTTTCTATGATTTTTGTCAACCCAAAATGGGACTGCTATGGTACACTGACAGTCAAGTTGCGTGCGCAGTCGTGCGCAAAGGCAGCATGAGGACTAGTCTGCAACAAATAGCTTTGCAGATCGACAGTCTAATCTTTCAAAAAAAAGCTGCAAGTAGTTTTTGTTCAAATTCCCAGAAATTTTATTTCTGAGACAGACTTCTAAGCTCAAAGACTGGGACGACTGGTCTGTCTCTAACAAAATCTTTCAATTCTTACAGTCTATTTGGCAAAACTGTACCTTGGATGCCTTTGCCAACAATCTGACGGCAAAGCTACCAAGGTTCTGCGCCAAATTCTGTCCGGGTGTGACAAGCGTCGACGCATTTAGCATGTCATGGGATAAAGACACAGTATGGGCTGTCCCTCCGCCCTCCCTAATAGCAAAAACCTTAACGCATTTTCAACAATTCGGTAAAAACATGATTTTACTGGTTCCATACTGGAACTCTGCCTCCTTCTGGCCCCTCGTAACAGACCCCTCCGGCTTTCGCAAATGCATTAGACAGTACATAGCCCTGCCCCACAGTCACACGTACATCAACCCAGGTTTCCTAACTAATCCTAACTTTGATTGTACCTTTTTAGCTATGTGGTGTGATCGGGACGTTGAGTCTGCCAAAAAAATGAAAAGGTTAATGTATTGAACTGCGAAAACATGTTGCTTTTTGTTACTTTTTGAAATGTACCGAAAAATTGCTTTTTTGTTTGTGTTATTTTTGCGAAATTTGGTTTTCGTTATCAAACTGAATAAACATAGATAGTTTTTTGTTCAATGTCGTGAGTCTATAATGCTGACATAAAGAACCACTGTCTGCAAAATGTAAATTGAGGACCATGTATACAATCAGGTCCACAGACTATTTTTAGCTTCATGGCTACTAGGGCTCGCCTTTTTTGATCGACCCGCCATCGCAAGCCGCAAAACACGCAGTTCTTTGCACTTCTCGGCCGCAGGCGCCGCAAGCTCTGCCAGCTCTGGCTGCAGACGCCGCAAGTTCTGCTACTAAGTCTAGTCTGGGCGTGCCGCAAGTTCAGTCGTCTTGGGCTGCAGACGCCGCAAGTTCTGCCATTCCTGGCTGCAGACGCCGCAAGTTCTGTTACTTTCCGTAGTCTTCACGTGCCGCTAGTTCAGTCATCCCTGGCCTCAGACGCCGCAAGTTCTGCCATCCATGGCTGCATCAAAGCACAGCCCTAAGCTTGTCCGACTACAGATGTCCTTAAATTCCAATAATCATTCTGTCGACTTCACACGTATCATGGTCGAGCTATCATCTTTGTCTTGGTTCAGTCTTGTAGGTCGGTGTGACTTCGTTTAGAGTAAGAAATTTATTTCAGGCGATAGAGAAATAAGTGATTTTATTCTTATAATTTGGACAGCAGATGATTTGATGAGTCAAGTCTACTCGAAAAATAGTATGTATAGCCAATCGGGAAAAAAAACCCACCCCGTTTGTCGGGAAAAAAAACCCACCCCAGTTTCTGAGCTTAGGGTGGTTAATTGGTACCAATTTTTGTGTGCAATAAAACACCCTCTAAACAACTCCATACACGAGTTTAGAACTGATTCTGATCATGTTTACAATTTTTATGAGGAATCGAAATTTTGACTGTTTTCACCTACGAAGTTTGGAAAATTTGGCCAACTTTGAACCATCGGTACTCCTCATCTAAACAAAGTTATCCAAATCTGTTCAAATCCCACGGAGGCCACCTATAAAGCTACAAATTAAGCAAAAATGTTGAGTGCCACACTGAACCACAGCTGAGCCACAGTGGCTCAACTTCATGGGAAAAAAAACCCACGTCGGGGAAAAAAAACCCAATTTTTCAAGTTGTGTAATTCGATGAATAAACGTGATAGAAACACAAAACCGGTCTTGTTGGGTGCCCATATGATGAGAAATTACTAACAAACCCGGAATTCTGGCGAGGAACGAAACCTGTTCGGGTAATGTTTCAAAATTTGAATACCCTAATTTTTTGCAAAATTTTGCCGTAAACAGCCCAAAATGACGTGATTAGATGTTTTAAGCAAGAATCAATGCTTTTTAACGTCATATTATGACACAATGATGGATTTTTAGTGCCTACTATACTTAGTACCAAAAGTTTCCAAAGTGGGTTTTTTTTCCCGACTGGCTATACTGGCTCTATGACGTGGAACTAATACACAACGTATATATGCTGTTCATCCAAAAATCGAAACATTCGTCTCTAATTAAATAATTACTAGCAAATAGACAGAGCAACACTAGCCTGAAAGCAACACCAGCCTGTTCATATGCATATTTTGAAAAAAAACAAACAGCATGCTGTTACAAAAGCACTCTACATACCACCAATTTTTCACCGAAAAAAAAACAAAAAAACAAAATTCATCAATCAATCAACCTAAAAACTTCAATAAATATTTCGTGAGGGATGTTGTTATAAAATTCACAGGTTGCTGTTTGAATAGAATCACTTACGGTCGTAGTTCCAGAATCGCAGTTATTTTACACGAGGCTATTTTCAAAGCCCTTTTTCAAGACAATCAGTAAAGTAGGAATAAAATGGCTACAATTTTTCGAAACAAGACTATAAACTGCTGCAATCATGCTTTGGTCATTAGAAAAATCCAAAGTTAAGACTAGCTACCAGATTGGCTTACAGTTCAGCAAGCCAATGTGGTAGCTACCTAGTCTTAACATTGGAATTTTACACCAAATAAAAAATGCTCCGAGTGTTTTTTGTTGTAGTTTACGAAAATTATAATTCCTTTACCCATCCATAGACGTGTATAGATTTGTCTGAAAAAAGGGTCACTGCGATTATGGAACTACCACCTTAAGTCTGACCATAAATTTCTGAATTCTAAGACAAACCAGGTGGCGTGATTTTTATGACTACTTGCTGTACTCTTGACTTGAGGCTTGCAAATAGTTTTTTAGTAATGCCAGAAAATTTTCTGTTTCTATTTAGCGTATTTTTTCCCTCACGGTCCAGCAGTTTTCCTGTTGCGCCACAGCGCGACAGCTATTTAGGTTCGTTCTGATGTGAAGAAAGGGAGGGGGGATTCTTACCGAAAGAACGACAGCATCATCATCAGAATGACCCAGGGGGGATTCGAACCACCCATCTCTGGATCTGCAGACCAGCGCTCTACCGTTGAGCTACTGGGCCGATGGTGAGCTGTCGTAAATCCCTTTAAGAACTCTAAGGGGCCTAACTTACTTCACATCCCTCCCATTCTAGTAAACTTCGACCCGAAGTTTCCCTGTGCTGTGTGCACTACTACTATGGGGCATGGGCACCCGGGGTGGAGGAGCGCCGGGAGCCGTCCCGATTATATTACCTTTTTCTTCTTTCTTCTCTTCTCTATAAGGCAAGTGCCGCGAGGTCCTTTTTTCTGGCCTCATCTTCTTTTGCGAACACTGCCGGGGACTGATAAGCTCTCACTCCTAGCCGGGACAAGGAGTGGCTCCACTGCAAAGCTACCTCGGCGATAATTCCTCCATATACTCTCACCACCACTCTGCCCATGCCACTCAAGGGGGTATGTCCCCCCAACAACCCATACCTAACGCTACCTGACTCAGTTCTGCGACCAGGAGATTCCAAGGTTCGTCGTGGCGGCCTTGCCATGGCAAGAAAGGGAGGGGGGATTCTTACCGAAAGAACGACAGCATCATCATCAGAATGACCCAGGGGGGATTCGAACCACCCATCTCTGGATCTGCAGACCAGCGCTCTACCGTTGAGCTACTGGGCCGATGGTGAGCTGTCGTAAATCCCTTTAAGAACTCTAAGGGGCCTAACTTACTTCACACTGATATAGATTGTGTGCTAGGGCAAAGTATAAATATACGCTCGGTGTGTATGGCTGCATGTTTTACTCTGCGTTTGCTGTATACATTTGTGTTTGCTAGTGGAGATACTGGCCATTGCCAACTGGTAATGCTGTGTGTTTGACTGCTATACAGCGTGTCTGTCGTCTCGCTTGTGTTTGTCTCTATGCAGAGTTCACAGTACATCTAATGAAACTCGCTATGTCTTCCGAAACCCAATGAGGTAATGCTTGGATCAGCAAGAAGCTGAAATGGCGGGCTGCACCAAAATTGCTTCTCAAGCTGTGACCACGTCCCATTCGTATATACACATCTCAAAAACCACACTTTGGCAGTTGTAATTATTTTAAGCTGCACAATAGGATTTGCCGTAGTATACGGAAACAGGTATTTCCAAGTGATTAGCAGCAGGCTACAATATTTAGTAATTACATTTTGCACCGACCTTTCACTTGTCGGTCAGACAATGGACCTGAAACCTGAACCTTAACCTTAACCTGAAACTGAACTAGCCGAAAAAAGCGAATCCGACAATTTCACCCAAAAGATCCAGCCAAATTATTCAAATCGATGGTAAACCACTGATCTGCAGAAGTTTTTTCCTGTTGCGGCACACCGCAACAGGTTCTTATGATGCCCCTGGATCGAAACGTAAGGCTGTGTGATGAAATTAACAATAGGTGTGTGTGCGTGTGTGTCTAATTATATGATTATGCCTGTGGAAACTTTTGCAGCAGGCTTCTTTACAACACTGAAATACAACGTTTAGCTTGGTGCAGGTTGTGTGTGCGTTTGTGTGTATTTTGTTCAGTGTAATTGTGCGGATCTACGTGAACACGAGTGTGTTCGCGAAATGCGTCTGATCCTAAGTTGATTGTTTTGCGTTTCACTGTCAGTGCAAAGCCATATCACTTGGCTATAAGTCAAATCCAGCTCTTAGGTAGTTTAGTCTCCACGTGAATTATACAAACTGTTCCCGAAGAAAAAGTAAATGACAACTATGCGGTCTTAATCCGTTGGATTTTGGTATGAATCAAATCCAGCTCTTTGCTTAAAGTGGTAGTTACGTAACGTTTTATGCAAAAATTTAAATAATACTTGATTGGACATAATCAAATTTGATATAGACATTGCAAATGTAGACAGAAATATTTGAGCTAATTTTGAAATTGATTCAAGCTTCTACGGTTAATTTATGGCTCAAAAATTGCATTTTGTGTGTGTTTGTTTGAGAACTTTGAAAAACTGTAAATTTTTCTGGCTCTTATACTACTCAGAAAAGCCATTCATAAAAGGTCTAACCCGTTCTTATTTTAAGAACAATTTTATCAATCTGTTAGTCGCTTTAGTTAGTTTAAAATTTTAAAGAAATTGGCATTTTTTTGAAGCTCTTGCCGAAGCTTTATTTTAAACTGTCAAAATATATACCACCCTCACTTTCTGTTTTAAACAATGCAAAAGTTTCTTTTGTATCTGAATAACATGTGTAGTTTCAGGCCCAAAAATGGTAGTTTAACGGTAGGACCAAGCAAAAGGTGTGAAAACTCTTTGCTAATAGATCATATTATACATATTGTTACAGGTAGTTCTGTAATTGAAAGAAAATTTTGTTTTGGTTTTTAAAGAAACATGTTTTGCACAAAAATGATATTACAATATTACAATGCAGGGTGAGATATGTAAGTAAGTAAGCTGAGCCATTTTACCTACATAGGTAGTCGTAACCGTGGGCGGAAAATAAAGCCAAATAGTGCTCCTCACACGTTTTCATAAACATGGTTTAAAATGCAGTGTGCACAAGTATCCTGTTAGTATGTGTTCGCTACCTTTTCAACTATATTTCCGTGAAAATGAACAAGTCACCAATTGAAATTTACCATCTGTTTTTGGAGAAAAATTTGGCAACTACTATTGCGCTTTTATCCCGTTTGATTCGGGTAAGAATCAAATCCAGCTCTTTGCTTTGGCAAAGTGGATTGTTATTTTTTGCGGTTTGCTCCACCGGTCATCAGTCTTCTATAAAATTATGTTCATCTTTGAAAGAATAGAATTTTTCAGTTTGGTTATAATTGATTTAAGTTGAAATAAAAAATGAGCTCGCAACAGGTCTTTTGTCAAATATGACAAACTACTGTAAAATTTTTACTATGTTTCTTTTGCAGCAAACTGTTGCTTGTTGTTGTCGAGTTGAACTACATAAGGCATGTTCACAAATTCGGATTAACTGGATTAAATTAACTTAATTAACCGGAATAACTCAACACAGAAGCATAAAAGTTATCTCCAATTAGACACAGTTGCTCCTCTGGGTTATTAGCATTAACGTGCAAGTTTTTGGAAAGGTACCTGCATTCTATGACGAGTTATTGTAGTGAATTCAGTTAATCTAATCACGTTAATCCGAATTTGTGAACAGCCCCAGCTAAACAGATCAAACTCTTATCATCTTAAATGAAATAGATACCTTGATAATGGTGCACAAAAGTGTAAACATAAAGCATGTTTAAAGAAAAACATACATACAATTGTACATATTTCTGACTAGACTGATACTGAATAATGAACTAACTGTGTTAACAAAACAAAACACTGACTTAGCAACCGTACATGCTCGGTTGTTGGTGTCTATCAGTATCAGTAGTCAAAATGATTGACACAAACATGATTCAAACAAGCCAGCGAAATTCGGATCCATTCAGCATGCATAACCCATTCGGAGCTGCAAGAACAGACACACAAACCAAATCATTCAAGAAAACCCAGATTAATTAAGCCTTGTGCCTAGTGTCTTGCAAAAATCAAAATGAAATAGGTACATCAGGCTAAGTATGCAACATTAGGTACTGTTTTCATCGGTACAGTAGCTACATATGACATCCTACACAATTTTTAGCAAGTAATACTTCTTAACTTGTACTAGTACTTTAACTTACGTATTGTATCTTATCATTGCGTGCACTTGTATTGCTTGCCGCTAAATCTTGGCGGTGTCATTTCAAACAACAATAATTGTGCAACCAACAGCAATAGTAAAAAACAAATCGAAGAATATGCAAACATGAATAAGCAAGACGCAACAAGCTATACAAGTGCTAAAAGTTTGACTGCACACGTACATAAACATAACTGCTACCAAGAGTACATAATGAGGAGCATAAGCATTAGTGGATAGTCCCCTACCGTCTCAGCTAATTGCGGGCTGTCTATATACTCATTGCCAAGAGCACCAACATGTTTAATTGCTGCCGCCATTAACACCCAATTATGTACTCTTGTACGTGAAAAGTACGGTTGTAATTACGTTCGATGTGATCAGATCAGAATCACTATTATACATCATCAGCATTCAATATAAGTGTTCTGATCTATTCTACTGTACATACTGGTCTGTTCCTCGATACCTAAATGAACTGAACAGACCCTCAACAAGCTCTTCTGCTGAGTGAGAAGTTGTTACATTGTGAGGTTTGAGTGTCAATATTCCACAGGAAATATTAAACGCGGCCATTCTTTTTGGATAAAAGATTTTCAAGTCCATCGTGCTGCTCACATTTACTGCTGAGTAGCTCGAAGCATGTCTTAAGAAAAAACTGATTAATCTTTTAGGTCAAAAGCTTATTTCGTAAAATTAAATCAAAAATTACAGTCGCATTTAAAAAAGGGTTCTCGGTTCCTTCGATTCAAAGTCATAAGCACTAACCACTGTACTACTGAGACCACAAGGTAAGACATTGGTTAACGCTCCTTAAGCTGAGTTTCAACTTGGGTTGAGAAATTGTGAAAGTCGCAAGCAAACAGAAGTGTTTGTGAATGTTGACATCGGATAAATAATACTGTTGATATGTTGATATCAGAGAATAGAAATATAATTTAGGTCGAATTATGTTTCATGAGACATGTACGCCTCCATACCATTTTTGATCATCTTGATGTATTAATCATCATCAGCTGTGTGTTTGTTTAAAAAATCAAAATCAAAGTTTGTTTCGTTTCATTAGGTGTGATCGATAAGTATATTATGCGGAATTTTTGAAGTTTGTAAATCAGCCCGGTTGGCTCAGTTAGTAGTGCTGCGTGCATCTACAGAGCGTCTGAGTAATGATCAGAATGTTGGTGGTTCGATTCCACCCCGGTGCTGGATGTTTTGCATTCTACGGTATTTTCAGAGCCTGACAGTTCAGCCAAGTTGCATGATATTATGACAGAGCTGAGAGAGGTACCTACCCTTCTAGTGTTAATTAACACTAGAAATTCGACCTACCCAAAATAACGTAGGAGTTTGAAAATCTGAATATAGTATATACGCGGCCCCCTCGGGGGCCGCGTAAAAATGAACAGATATTCTTTAATGTAACGCTTACGTTTCATTTTTGTACCGCCAACAGATATAGTATAATACTGAGCAAAAAGATACTTTGACATGCATGATATTATCACTCCGGCACTTTTTGGTCAGACTTGACAAAAATTTGGCTTGCTGATCTATATACATACATATAAGGTCCGTTCAGTTCACTTAGCAGGTGTGTATCCGTTGGTATTAGTGAAAACGAACAGGAGTGAGTTTGCACGCACCTCAATCTTGCGTCCTTCAACAATGGATCCATTCAACGTCTCCCGTGCACGATCCGCGTCAGAGGCATACTGCATGGTTACAAACCCGAAGCCCTACAGACACACACCACAGGCCGCTTAGGTACAACACCAAGGCAACGCTAGCCACAAACTAACCAACTAACCACTAAGCAAGCTGTTGTATTTCACTGGAAATTTTGACCAAAGTGTTTTCTACTCGAAAATTCTGCACAAAATTGCTAAATTCATTACTAAACCATTAAAGACCGACCAGAAATTGCTGAACTCTGAGACAAAACAGGTGGCATGGTTTTTGTTAGTATCCGCTGTAATCTTGATACTTTTGATGTTACAATTCGTTGTTTTTTTCGTGTAATGCCATCGTGTGCTTCTTTTCTCTGTTTTGTCTTGTGGTCCAGCATTTTTTCGATAACACTTTAGGTGAATTTCAATTTAGATTTCACTGATTTCAGGTAATCGACGTCATGCTTGTCAGACTGGAGAATTGTCAAGTTTCAAATCTTGACTTTTATTTTTTAGCAATAAAATTTAACAGTAAGCACTAATCAGAAAGACCATATGAAATACATGCTTTGCTTAGCTTAGTTGTTACTTATTAGATTGTGAACTCCCCAAGAGTACAGTCATATCAGTATATATGTACTCTTGGCTGATAGGACATAACAAAGGCGGGTGGGCACAAAGAACAAGGACAACAAACACAAACCCGGCACAACATCCTATTTGGATACCTGAATATTATGATATAAAAACACATGGTAACAGACTTCATTCCAAGAAGATGTTACATGAGGGGAGCAATAGGATATGAGATAGTATGAGTCCCAATTTTTTGCCTAGTTTTCTATGTTTGCAGGCTTTTCTTCCAGTTACACTCACGATGTGCTCATGTCTGCTTGAAAATATATCAGTTTAAAAAACATTTTGTGGATTATACTCTTTTATTTGGAGCACATTCGCCATATTTTAACTATATATGTAAGCCATATCATGACAAAGCTTTCCCTGTTTCAATTTTCTCCCTCCCAACAATTAGTCATCGGAACATATTCATGTCAGGACTCAGGATGCTAAAATGCCTTTATGCATTATTTTTAGTCTCTTGTTAAAAAATGACTAATCTTGTTTTGCCAGTCGAAAACGAGAATAAACTTTAGGTGAATGAATATTAATTGCTACATCACAGGTGTTACTGTAAATTTCACACAAATGCATGAGTGAAAAAAGTTGGCGTTGCTAAGACAGAGGCTACAAAATCACAAAGCAAGGGGTGGAGTAGTCGTGAGGGTACAAAAGTACAAATGCAATCATTTACTGTACTGATTCATTCTGCAAACACTGAGTTCGAGTTTCAGAAATTTTTTTAAATAAAGCGTTTTGATTGCAAATTAATTCAATATATTTTCCCAACAGCGATAAGAAAAGCTTTTTTGAATTTAAAAAAATAATTACTATATCCCTAATACTGAAAAAAAACAAGTCATCATGCAACCCGGAAGTGTATTTCAAGCTACTGATATTGCACATTGTAATTCAATTATTGTAAAGCTTGCCTCACATTGATAAGCCTCGGTTCCTACAAGGCAGTAATAAGAAATAGAAAAAAACGTAGAAATAAATAAATACCTAAATAAATAAAATGAAACCTGTGGTGGCTGACTGGTTAAACAATAACAACAGTCAAGCGCAAAGCTTTACATGTTTATAAAAATTCATAAAATATTTTTTCATATAAAAACTTTTTGCAACTAACTTTTCTTAAATTATTGAAAAGGCGACACAAATCTACTGATTAGTATATACTGACGGAAAATAATTTGCATCTTCAATTGATCCAAATATCACAACAGCTGGCAATGTGATTGGTGAGGATTTTTTATTCTTATTTCTGCCTGCTGAGAACCGGGCCTTCTGATAAATAAAATTGTAGCATTAAAGATATATCCTAATCCTAATCCTAACCCGTTCGGTCCTAATCCGGTTAAATCCTAATTTTAAAACCATTTTAAGATAACTTTTTTCAGCTCAATTTTCTGACCTCTCTCTGGTCCGAAACTGTTCATTTCTGACAAGATTACTACTGGTATGTACTAGACAGTTTTCGTTGAAATGCCATTTTTTTGCGCACAACGCAAAGCAAAACCGACAAGTACGAACCAAGCTTTAAATAAGGCCAAAAATTACAGTAAATAATTAGCCTACGATAAACCGCGAAAATGCAACTACTAACACAATACTGTAGTATTATACATAATAAAATACACGTAATAATTTCTTGAAAAAACCAAGCAGTAAAACTGAGCTCTCGAAAATGCTTTGCAGCAAACTGCAATCAT
>JASANF010014315.1:0-12046 GCA_030248245.1 Trissonchulus sp. WLG1_4 | reverse complement strand
ACCGGTTAACCGATTGAAGCAGCGGTTAACCGTTTAGTTTGGAAAACATTATTCTAGTTGTAGCCTAAAAGTGCCGTTTTAATACGTATGGCATATGTTTCAACTATGCAAACATTGACGTGTACTCGGTACCTACTCAGCAGTACAGCGGCTCTAGCGAACTTAATAGTTTGGATAAGACTCAAATAACAAAGTCTTAACCCAACCATTGAACCAACCTCAAAAATGACAGGTAAGGTGCAACAAAATTGACATATTTGCAGGATCTGTGGTAACAGACCTACCACATTTCAATACTGTCCTATGAACATCAGTTTAGTTTAATATATACTTTTGTTTAACTCAGAGACTCGGTTCCTATTTGTTTTGTGTATATTTGGTCCTTGTATCACGTTTTGCTAAATGAATACTTGTAGTAATGTAAACTTGTAGTTTTGTAGTTTTTATGATTTATAGCTTCTTGTTATGGTTTTTTGCTAATATTATTTAATGATAATTTTTAAGCAACTATGCGCAAAGTATTAGTTGTAAGAGTGTTGTGTGTGAATTTAAAAAGACGATTATTAAACCAGAGGATATTTACGTAATGTTGTAACTTTGTAGGAAGGGCAAAAATTTTGCGAAAAGATTTTAGATTCTACAATTCAACTTAAATCTTATCTTGTGTCAATTTTTAAGAGTTTCTTAAACATGCAATTTAAGTGAAAGTCATAGTTGCAATACGAGTTTTTTGTGCCAAAATACAGTAATTTTAGTTATTAATGTTCAATAGACTATAAACTATCCTAAAAAAAATGCCAAAAAATTATCCAAATCAAAATTAAATACAAAACAAAAGTTTATAATACCCTTGTGATATCTGTCAATTTCTAAGCTAAATTCTCTAAATAAGGGTATCCAAGAAAGAGTAACTTTGCTCGAAAGTATTATATGCTAATACTAACAAAGTTAACTTTTATATTATTTGGCTTTATTTCATATCTCGGCCTACATAATTCGAAGTTTTGTCTTTCGAAGCACGTCAAACGTTAAATAATTGAATTTTGAATAACTCAAATGGTGCAATATTTTCCATATTTAAGTTTCGATTTAATAACGGACCGATATAAAAGCACCTTCAAACTTGATTGTTTTTCTCACTTGCTCAATTATTCAGTCAATGTAATAATATTTAAATTTAGGCTGTTTTTACCTGCATTATATAGTTATTTTTCTGCGAACTCCCACAAGGCACCTCAACCTCGGATAAGAACAATTAAGCTTTAACCAAATCAAGCCAATCAGGCTGAAACTTGGATAGTAGAAGCCCATATGTATGCGCAAAATCGTATGATCCGGATTTTTGATATGTATTTTCAATTCTAAAATCGAGGGCGCAATGTGAAAAAATGGCCGCTTTCTTGGGACCGCCAAATTCTGAGGTAATTTTACATTTGGCGTCATTGCTCAGGCCATGGGCAACAATTTACAAAATCGGATCACAGAGGTTGAGATATGACATTATGCTGTCGAATCATGTAAACATCAGCTTCGTCAGTATTAACAAAAATTTCGAGTAAAGGAACGCTTTGTGAGCACAAAAACTTTTTTTGCGCCTATGATTTACACGTAAAATTGAATTTATGGGAGCCCCTAGTAAAAAATTAACAAAAGCATTGGTTCCAGTTTGTTACATCTGCGATGCGACTTCCCTGGGGCTACATTGTGTGTAAATTTGAACCAAATCGGTTAACCTAAAATTTTCACTTATAGGCAGGTACCCCCCCTTAAGGTCTAATGAGCTAAATTGGCTACTTTTTATTTTCAGGTATATTTGAGGTTGTGCAACCTGAGACCTGACTAGTCTATTGTAGTGACAGAATCATCAAACTGTTTTTGTGGGGAATTGTAGATTTTCGTATTTAATGGCAATTTTAGTCCTACTGCCACACAGTGAACCTATGCAATGTGTAAATTTGACATTTTTTCATTGCAAAAGTAATAAAGTCTACATTATAAATTTCGAATGCATCTCGGGCAGTCTGCTTTTTATCGATCAGATGTATCGGATAATGTAGTTTATTTCTAGCATTCTAGGGTGAGGTACATATTATGCCTGAGCAATGGCGTAAATTTTTACAAAATCTCAACTTTAAGCGCTTATGGTTGAGTAAGCTGAGTTTTGGGCAAAAGTAGTCAGTAAGTATTCAAGAATTAGCAGGCATTAGGTATTCTGCAAAATGAATTTTGGCCTGTTGCGTCACTTTACAAGCAGACACTATATTATTTTAACTTTTTGTTACAGGTCAAATGCAAGCACTGCGGTTCGATTTTGAAATACTCTGGCGGATCCACCAGTGCGATGAAAAACCACTTGGCACTGAAGCATTCTCAACTCATTGGTGAACATGCGGAGCAAAGAAAGCTTACATCAATGATCAAGAAACCTCGTCTTCCTTCCGACACGAAGTCTTCGATCCAAGATGCATTGATTAAGATGGTATCGTTTGACTCATTGCCAGTTTCTATTGTTGAAAAAGACGGATTCAAAGCCTTTGCAAACACTTTAATAATGTTGTCTGGCTATAGATATGAGCTACCATCAAGGCGAACTCTTGGTCGTTTAATAGAAACAAAGCATTTAGATGCAGTTCAGCGCATGAAGTCTCTTTTGTCTTCTATAAAATCCAAAGCCGGCGCCATTACTCTTGATCTTTGGTCAGACCGAAGACAACGAACTTATATTACGATCACTTTTCACATTATGAACGACGAATTCACTCTTCTAGACTTGGTGCTTTGCACAAAGCGAATTTACGGACGTCGTACGGGTGACATTATTTGTTCAGTAGTTACTTCAACACTGAAATGTTTTCAGTTGGAGGCAAAGGTAAAACTAGCTGTTACGGACAATGGATCTGACGTCAAGCGTGCCATGAGACTTGCAAAATATGACAGACAAAGCTGTTTTGCACATCTGCTGCACCTGTCAGTAGTCAACGGTTGTGGTCTGTGGACAAAATCTTGCACATCACTTCAAAATCCCGATGATGTCATTGATCCACCAGTCACAGGTGCAGTCAGTACTCAGGCATTGCAGCATTATAATGACCCTAACTTGGACGTGGAAGAGGATGACGAAAGTGATGCTGCCCCAGAGGACATTTTCTTAGCGGAAAACTTAACCGAGAGTTTTTAGTATTGATTCAACACAAAATGAAGTTTTCGCCATTTTGAAAAAAATTCGCAGTTTGATTGGTCTTTTTCACCACAGTAATTTGGCATCTGATATTTTAGCTGAAAAAGGTGCCAAAAAATCGTTGACTATTGACGTAAAAACCAGATGGAATTCGACGGAATTGATGCTAAAAAATCTTTTGGGATCTAAAGGAGCCCGTCACAGCCGCCATGCATGATGCTCGATTAGTCCACGCTAAAACGGTTCATGAATCATACTTGTCTCCCGCTGACTGGTTGAAAATTGAGGCGTTACATGCGGTTTTGGCTCCGTTTGCAGTTGTTACTGCAGAGCTCAGTGGGGCACAGTATGTCACAGCGTCTAAGGTGCACCCAGCCATTTTGTTCATTCGAGAAGTGTCAGAAGTGGAGAGCAAAGACAGTCTTTTTGTGAAACAATTGAAGCTCGCTTTCATAGAAAAGTTCAACTATTATTTTGATAATTCAGAAAACGTTAACTTGGCTAATATGCTAGCTTCTAGTTATGTTGATGTTACAACAAAACACATGGTTTCAGAAGATGATATTCCCGAAGTTGAAAACACATTGGAGGCCATGTGCGTTGATCTTTTTAGCTCCGCTGATGTGATGAATCCCACCACTTCCACTAGAGTCTGGCTCGACACTGCCTCAAAATAAAGCTCCCAAATTGACTTTGAACAGTTTTGTTTTGCGCAAAAAAGTCCAGAAACCCGTGTCGCTTGTTCGAGATCTAATTGAAGAAGCTAGATTGAAGATTAAAGCAGAACTGGCCTTGTTTCGATGTATTGAAATCGAAGAGGGCGTAACGACCAGCACTTGGTGGAAGTCGCACCAGTCTGCTTTCCCTTTTTTATCCGAAGTAGCAAAACTACTGCTTGCCATGCCAGCTACGTCTGTTCCATCAGAAGTGTCATTCAGCATTGCAGGCAACTTTGTACGGCGGGGAAGAGCTAAAATTTCTTTGCAGATGGTGGAATATTTTACGTTTTTGAAAACAATTGGGCCACGCTGTACTGAAGTAATGAGTTAATGAAAGAACAATACGAAACTGTCTTAAATTTGGGCTTTGTAACATTTTTGTATTGCCCGCATAAAATTCGTACATTAAGTGAGTTTTATTGTTAGCATTTTAATTTTACCGCGTGGTCGAAAAAGTGAAACTCAAAATTAAATGAAAATTAAAACGATTAAGCGTCGCACTTGAAAGTCATGGTGACATGCTCTATTGTCTTTGATTTTCGACTTGCTTTCAAGTTTTTACTTCAATAACACCTGAACCTTAATTCACTAACCTACAGGTTTTTTAAATTTAAATGACAATAGTCTAACGTTTTTGACTCAGTATGTGACTACCTACATAATGTATATGTACCTCATAGTATGCAAAATGTTAGTCGTCTGTATGAAAGCATGAAAACATAACGTAACTTTAGTTACAGCAAGGCTCATCACAAATATATAAATTTCGAAATTCTAATACTTAGCGTAAGCCTTAACCTAAGCCCAAACTAAGCTTGATCCTAAGTAACTCTGACAGTAAGCCTAAGCCTGAATCCAAACTTGACCTGATACTTGAGTGTTTTTGAAACTGCACACGCACACTCACACGTGTTGAGCCTTGCTGGATGGAGAGCAAAATATAAACTGCTCCAGCTTATTTTAAATACAATGCCGATTCTCAGTTATAACTTTCAGCCGACAGAATTACTTGTATTTTAGTAGACATTTGTAATATCAAGAGCACATAATAGTGTCTCACTCTTATAGAATAAGAGTTTGTGTTCTGTGAGCGATTCTGATTGGCCAGATAAATAT
Organism: Trissonchulus sp. WLG1_4; assembly: GCA_030248245.1. Taxonomy (NCBI): domain Eukaryota; kingdom Metazoa; phylum Nematoda; class Enoplea; order Enoplida; family Ironidae; genus Trissonchulus; species Trissonchulus sp. WLG1_4. The sequence goes on along the minus strand of JASANF010014315.1, from coordinate 7,033 downwards.
GTTCCTGCTTAAAAAAACGTTTAACGGGTGAACCAAAAACAACGAACGCATCTGCCTGCGCTAATACACAAGCAGCTCAAAGAGTGTGTAAGTCAGTGATACACTATTATGTAATCATAATATTGTTGCGACACTCGATTGTTTCTCAATAAATTTAATTCGTCAAACAAAGTTCTAATTGAATTGAACTGTATGTGAAATGATCAATGAATAAAAGAATGTAATGTTCAGTAAAACTGGTTTGTATATAGCCTGCTTTGTGAATCATACTGGGAACTGGGAAGACAAAACGGCCATCATGAATCAATCTTGTGATAAGTGTTAAGTAATTAAGCAATGGTTAGCAAGCACGGTTAGCAAATGGTTATCGGTTAACAAATGGCTAGGTGGTAACAACAGTTAGCAAATGGTTAGTTAGTAACAATGGTTAGCAAATGGTTATCGGTTAACCGGTTAACCGGTTAACCGGTTATCGGTTAACCGTTGGTTAACCGGTTAACCGGTTAACCGCCGGTTAACCGGTTAATGCATTAACCGAAATATCGGTTAACCGGTTAATGTTTTTATTAACCGTGCCCATGCTTATTTGTAACGGGTTTATGAGTGTTAAAAAGTGAATTTTAACCCATTACAAAAAATCGAAAAGTCATTCCTCCCACCCGAAATTTTCTTGTGGGTACGCCACTGTCTACACGAGTAGATTATGCTGTAAAATCTAAAATTTTCCCGTTTTCTTCTGGGGGCTGGCGCCACCTGCCCCCTGCAACTTTGTGCTTTAGTAATCTTGGTGTTTGTAACGGGTTTATGAGTGTTAAAAAGTGAATTTTAACCCATTACAAAAAATCGAAAAGTCATTCCTCCCACCCGAAATTTTCTTCTGGGTACGCCACTGTCTACACGAGTAGATTATGCTGTATTTACTGTGCTGTAATGCACTGTCTGATTTGACGTTCCCATCTTTTGTTTAAATTTTCCTTTCTGATACGTCTCCACTGGGCCAAATTCGGCCTAAAAATTCAGCTAAAAGTAGCCTGTAACCGTTAAAAAGCATTTGGTGATTACACTACATATTTGTGCTCATTGTGGTAGTTTAAATTTGCAGTTTTTGATGAGCTGTTACTCGGTTGTTTTAGAAGCTTTTTATAAGCGGTTTTTGCATTTCGCAGACAAATAAATAGATGGGCGGGGATGGGGGGGGAAGACCCCCCCAAAATTCGGTCTCGGTGGAGGGAGGGGGGTCCCGACGGGAGTAAAATTTTGGTCAAAATTGGAAAAAATCGGCATTTTTTGTGAAATTTAAGCGATTTTTACCAAAATTTTCACCAAAAATTGTCAAAATCGGTATTTTTTGGTCAAAAACGCTAAAATTTGCGTCATTTTTGGGAGGGGGGTCAAAAATTAGTTGACGCAGGGGAGGGGGGGTCCCACCAAGGGGGGGAGGGGTATCCAAAATTTTGGTGCTGGTCAGTGGCGGATCTAGAAATTTTCCATGGGGGGGGGCTCGGACCCCGATAGGCCCCCCGACCAATAGGCCCCATTTTTTGATATGTGTTAAACTGCACTTAATTGCGATTATAACGCAAAAAACGACACATATTAATACATTTCGTTAAAAAACCAATTTTTTGGACCGAATTTTCATTGAACGTAAAATTGTAGTTCAAAACTGGCGCGGCGGTGAGGGTGCCCCAGCTGGCACATTGAAAACTGTAAGAAGATTTTTAGCACTACGACCCATAAATTTACTTAAAATGTCAATTTTACCCCAATAAAACAGCTTAAATGATACACGTAACAGTGTATTAGCACATAAATAGTGCACAATGCACAAATATGCACATATGCTTGCATGAAAGACAAAAGCAAGGAACAGTAAAGCCATAAGGCTGCAGGGGTCTGGGGGCGGCAGCCCCCAGAACAACGTTTGAGAAAAACTTTTACTTTTAGGCCGATTTTGATCAATTGGAAACGTATCGGAAACTTTTTCCAGCCAGGCTATAAAACCAAATAGGGGGGATCCGGGGGATCCTTGTGTAAAATTTTAGTCGTTAAAACTTTCTGGGGAGAGAATTCCCGTCATTAACCTCCCCCTGTATTACGCCCCTATAGCGACATCGCGGCCACCCTACCCTAGCGATAACACTGAAGGCCTGAACGACTCACAATGTAGCACGAGTGCATCAAGACGTGGCTCAGAGTAAGCCCCCAAGCAAAACAGTAAACGGCTAAACAGTAAACGATCACCTATTCCACAGCTGGCTATAAGGGCCTATTAATATTAAATAGTCCTCGAAGCAACATGGAGAGGGAGCTACCTCAGCAGGCTATACAAGGGCCTCAACAGGCCCCAAAGCAGCATAGAGAGGGGCCTAACTAGTACACAGCAGGCTATAAGGGCCTAAATAGGCCCCAAAGCAGCATAGATAGGGGCCTATTTAGTCCACAACAGGCTATAAGAGCCTAAATAGGCCCCAAAGCAACAGAGAGAGGGGCCTAACTAGTACACAGCAGGCTATAAGGGCCTAAATGGGTCCAAAAGCAACAGAGAGAGTTGCCTAACTAGTACACAGCAGGGTATAAGCGCCTAAATAGGCCCCAAAGCAGCATAGAGAGGGGCCTATTTAGTCCACAACAGGCTATAAGGCCTAAATAGGCCCCAAAGCAGCATAGAGAGGGGCCTAACTAGTACACAGCAGGCTATAAGGGCCTAAATAGGCCCCAAAGCAGCATAGACAGGGGCCTATTTAGTCCACAACAGGCTATAAGGGCCTAAATAGGCCCCAAAGCAGCATAGATAGGGGCCTATTTAGTCCACAACAGGCTATAAGGGCCTAAATAGGTCCAAAAGCAACAGAGAGAGGGGCCTAACTAGTACACAGCAGGGTATAAGGGCCTAAATAGGCCCCAAAGCAGCATAGCGAGAGGCCTATCTAGTCCACAACAGGCTGCAAGGGCCTAAATAGGCCCTAAAACAATAAGGAGAGCGACCTACATGCGCAAGTCGGGGGCCTATCGGCCCTTCGGGCCGATAGGCCCCCGACTGATAGGCCCCTCGACCCAGTGGGGGGGGGGCTCGAGCCCCCCCCCCCCCCCCCCCCCCCTAGATCCGCCTATGGTGCTGGTACATATATGGTTGAAATTCCTCAAATGTGTGGCAAATTCCTCAAAAACATTTAGCTGAATTCCTCAATTTTTTTAGAAAAGTACGCCAAATTTTTCTGAGGACCGATCACACCCCTGTTTATGGTTTAAGGTTTAACGGTTCATTCACACTGGCAGATTAAGGTTTAACGATATTTGAATGTTGTATATTCATTTGCTGGACACAGAAGCTCCGCCTACACATAGCTCGCAGCTGCTTGGCAGAATACAGAAGCTCCGCCTTCAGCTCGTAACTGGTTGACTGAATCAAGAAGCTCTGCCTACAGCTCGTAGCTGATTGGCTGAATCCTCAAACCTTAAACCAAAAAGTTGAAAATTTTCAACGTCGTTAAACCTTAAACCTATGCAGTGGGAATGTGCAATATGCTTAAATCATGTTCTACGTTAAACCTTAAACCGTAAACCTGTAGGGGGAAGCGGGCATTACTCGGTAACATAATTATGATGAGTGAATGGGAGGAACCATGAAGACGAACGGCTTGGACTTCTTCCTTTATATATGCCAAAAAATAATGAGATACTGTGTAAACTGTGAATAATTCCTTTTTTCACCTTTATTGGTACCTTACCTAGAAATCAGTCTGAGTACTGCCCCTGTGTGTGTACTGTTATGGATGCAATAATGTCAGTGCAGGTTGTACACGGGTGTTTTTTGTATTATAGTATTAAAGTGGTTTTTTGGATTTTTACTTGTGATTTGTGTGATGTTAACATTAAAGTTGGTAACTATTTTTGGTTGTTCATGCCACCTAGTTCACTAATTTAGTCAGGCTTCGTAATAGCATATAGTTGTTAAAGTCTGTCGAGAAGAATGGAAGTACAGAGCTGTGTGCTTTTATGAGCATCTTTCAGCTAGCGGATGTGTCCAATATTTTTTGAGCGACCTGACAGTCAACTCAAAATGTGGGATTATTTTAAATTGTTGTTATTAAATTGTTGCCTACTTTTGCTTGCTTTGAATCAGGGCAAAATGCAGTTCTGATTTATTTGACAATTTATACCAATATTAATCCTTTAGGGTTGTTCCCGTTCGTTGTTAGTAAGAGTAAAATAAAATTTACAAAGAATTAAGCAAATCAAATTAACCAGCTCCCCATGTTTAGTAATCGAACAATAGAGTCATTTTAAGCTTCCCAATAGCCGAGAGAGTCGGTTCGTGGCGGAGGATACTGGAAATTTGCTGTGTCCCCCGGGTCCCCCCTTTTCTCCTGGCCGTGGAGGGTGGGGTAGAGGACTCGGAATCGGGGTTGGACCAGACTACGGCTCGACCGGGCCACGGGGGGCTGGTTGGGGTGATCGAGGGCTGTGCAAGACCGGGGGATTAGGAGACACAGCGCACAGCACCATAGACAATAGACACGGAACATGATGCCTGAAGTAGATATAAGTTACACTGACCCGTGTAAAGCGTACTCTTGCTTTCTTTGTCCCACATGCAGATCTTATACACTATTAGCGGCGTGATTATTTCGTAATTTTGCCGGGTGAATGGCTTTCATGCGGCTGTTGAGGAGGTGTAACTATTGTAAGTGCAAAATCTGGTGCAAAATCAGTAATAATAGTGTCTCACTGTTGTAGAAGTTACTATCGATGATGGTGCCACTTACAGGAAAAGACGGGCTATTATGTTTTTGAGCAACATTATTCAATAACTTCTTGAAAAAAGTTGGTCAGAATGAAAAAAGTTTTCATTTGATGTGCATCTTGTGTTAAAAATTTCTTTCAAAGTTTTTTGAAAATTTTTGTAGCCGTCGACAAAAGTTATAAAATGTGTGTTTTCTTAGCACCTTTCCATAATTTAGGTATATTAACTGAATTTGATTAACTAAATTAACTTCAGTAACTCAACATAAGAACTTGACTTTATAAGAAACTTAAGGTTGAGACACTAGACTTATGCCCACTTCCCAGCACCCCCTCTCCACTGACGCTTAGCTCACTTTACTAGCCAATCCCCTAAATATGCAGTCGTCAAATCAGTGGTTTTAACTGGTCACTGGTTACAATTTTGTAGCCGGGTTCAATCGCTATTGCCCAGACCTTTGACGACAGGTGATGCCTATGACAAGTAAGGGTCGATTCATACTTAGTCGTATGTCCGTTCAGCCGACAAAATGACGACATAATGACGTCACATGCGCTGGCTGATCCACTGCACTAGGCTGCTAGTGACGTCATTCTGCAGGCTGAACGGACATACGGATGAAAGTATGAATCGAGCCTAACAAGTTACATGATGCTTAAGTCAATCGGGTTAAGGATGGGTAGGAAGGACAGTAAAGAAAACCCAAAAATGAAACCTATAAAAACATTTCAAAGGGCTAATGGGCCGCAAGAAAATGCTCTGGCAGAAAACATGCAGCTTTACTTGACTTGACCTGGAATATGGCGGGTACATGGATGTTTTTTAAATCCTGACCGGAGGGTAAAACTGCAAACGACGAAATTTCAGGTTTTTTCAAGTCTGGATTTCTCAAATATTTGGCATCTGAGTTGTAGGATAATTTAAATTTGGCGAGATGTCCCCCCTGAATTCTAAGAAGTTGACTGTTTGTTGACTGGCTTAAAACACGAAAGCAAAGCATGAAATTAGAACATGATGGTTCATTGGTTTATGGCTTTGGCTTGGCAGTAAATTCTGTGTGCACGAATCCTCAACTGGAAACCGGAAAGGATAGTTCACATAAAGAAGACTTCGTGAAGTTACTTAATATTTACATGCTACATGAACAATACCGATTAAAGATTGATTCATGCTCCCAGCCATAAGTTTGTTCAGCCGTCGAATTTTTCAAAAACCTTGTCGTTAACGGTAACTGGTGGCGAGATTTTTTCTACACTATTGTTTTAGCTGACCAGTAGCCAGTTGCAGCAAACTTGATTATGTTTCGATTAATCCAAAGCTTTTGACGGCGAACATTGTCAATATTTAACATTTTGCTTCGATAAATCGGGCCCTGTTAAGATACTCTTGACTTGAAGTTTGCTGAAGGTTTTGACGAAGATCGAGCTTGTTTCAGTATATATTTTACAAGCAGTACGAACAGCTACAGCAGTGGAAGTGTGACTGTGAAGCGACCTAGATATGTAATAACTAATGTTTTAGGCATTCAAAAGTTTGCAGGATTGCTTTCAACGAAATACGAGTTAACGTCTGTATACATTTTGTTAATACAGAATTACTAGTAGTCCAGTTGGAAGTATTAATAGTCTAATCGGATTGTTGACTTATGATTATTTTTTATAGGTATATACGTATGTTCACATACGTAATATATATTATTATTGCAGGTCCAGTAAATACAAAGCTTTCCTTTTGGAGCTAACGGAATGCCGGTCAGACATTGGACTGACAATCATACAACAGCACACACTTTCTTTGATGTGATGTAAGCTAGTTACAAACTGACTGACTGCTTAGGGGAAAGTATTTTCTTATCTTAGTGTGCTATTGTCGTGATAATGTGCATTCTTGGTAGCATTGTGACAGTATTGTGTTTTTGACACGTTTTATTATTTTTAAGATGTACTAAAAAAATTTATCACAATTTAATTGTGGCTTTCACACGGGCAAAAATCAATCCAGTGTTTTTTTATTTTGTCGTGATGTTTTCGTAATTTCGCCGGCTGAACGGACATATCTATCCTAATATTGCTGTTGTTTTCTTTGCTTCTAGTGCCCCAGTCATCTGCGTGAATGATGCTGGCTCGTTGTGCGCCATTGTTTCGGACCACCAAGACGTACCGCGGTCCCATTAAGGCTGTGGTATTCGACTGGGCGGGTCAGTGGTCACTCTGGTCAGTGGTTGTAAGGTGGCAATTATTGTGAAAGACTATATTTATATATCCTTAACTTTTCCCCAAAAATCCA
>JASANF010014312.1:0-87926 GCA_030248245.1 Trissonchulus sp. WLG1_4 | reverse complement strand
ATGAATGAATGAATTTGTTACATGGTAAATGAAAGTTATCAAATTTGTGTGTATTAACAACATTAGTTTTGTATTTGACCTCGAATTCATTAGGAATTTTAACAATAATTAATTTAATTTTGCTAAAAGTGAATGGCATCCATTCAAGTATCCAAGCATAGAATATACTACATAATAATTATAATAGTACCTAATAAATTTTAAATAGTAAACAAAATACTACATAATAAATGAAATTATGCAAATTTTAAATAGCAATTAAGTGTATTATTGACAATATTTGGCAACATTTTGTTTTTCTTGCACTTGCATGATAGGCCAATGTTTTATCAAATTACAAAATTTACTATGTTAGTTTCTTTTTCAAGTGTAAGTTATAGCACGATGTAGAGTGCACTCAGTACTCTATAGGAATTGCTACTTGAAGCGCCAAATGCATGAGCGACTCGGCGCGCGCACAAGTTTATGCACGGGGGTTTCATGCGCCAATGCGGATGGTTGTTGAGTGCACACTACAAAGGCATATAACGTAATTATGCCTATAAACACGTAGTGCGATCAGTCAATAGCCAGGTGCCACTCCTACAGCATGCAATCGCTAAAGCTTGAGAAAAATGCTGGACCTTGAGACAGAAGAAACACGCAAATTCATTACAAAAAGACCTAGGAAGTGGCTATAACGGGTTGCTGAAGTAGGTAGAGGACCCTTAATCTAGGAGGTAGACCCTCTATTCGTGTTCAGGAGCTCAAATTATCTCCAAAAACATGAAATATAGCAATTTTGAAAGTTTGATACCTGGAGACCCTCGCTTTTTATGGTCTTATGAAATTTTTTATGGTCTTTTTATGGTCGGCCTCTCGTGGGGTTAGGGGGTCACCAATGTGGGAGGCACAATCACTCAATGGGAGAACATTCCACTAAAGTTTTTTCCATTTTGTCCATATCCATTAGTTGGTTTCTTTTCGTACAGTTTTTAGACTTGTATGATATAATGTATCTTATCATATTTCCGGTTAAAAACTGCGAAATATTTGGATTTTGACAGATCCACTTGAACTGTACCGAATTTTCATTACCGCTATGTTCGTAGCTTTATTTTGAACCATAACCGTTTCTGATTTTGTTTCAGTTCTTAGCAAGTACACGGCCAATTTCGGTGGTTTGCTAGGAAATCTACCGAGGATCTTTATATCGGGCGCAGAACTTCTTGTTTATATGTATAGAGTATTGCATGGGGCTTTTGTGGGCCCAAGTGTAGTGTCCTACAAGGCCAAGTTTGGCCAACTTAATCAGTTGATGTATATAGTTATTTTAGGCTTCGAGAATTTGTGAACTGTTGGAACTAATCTGTAAATGCGGGACTATGAGAAATGAATGAATTTGAAAAATGTTAAAAAATATTTTAGAAAAATTTGAGGGTAACATCGGGGCACACTGTCCTGGTCTTGTGTTATCACAAATGGTCTAGTTGGCCAGCTGACTTGGCCAACTTGAGCATTCGATACGTTGACTATTTGAAATGAAGACAAGTTCAAATCTTGAAGTTAGCATTGTTTTTAAGTTTTGGCTTTTTTAGCTTTTAACTTGTTTTTTAACTTTTTAGTTGACCAAGTTAAGTTGGCTAAGTTGGCGAAATTGGCCATTTTGAGTTGGCTAAATTTGCCATTTAACTTTCAAAAATTTGCAAAAAAAGTTAACAGTGTACGACACTCTACTTGGGCCTTTTTTGTGCATGTTGCAATCAATTATCATTCGGGTTCAAAAATGCAAATATAATATTGTGAAGTACCCATAGGCCCTAGAGTACTTAAAAGGGATTTACGACAGCTCATCGTCGCCCCAGTAGCTCAACGGTAGAGCGCTGGTCTTTCTTTTTCCAGACAAGGGTGGTTCGAATCGCCCCCTGGGCATTCCGCACGATGATGCTGTCGTTCTTTAGGTAAGAGTCCCTCCTCCCCTTTCTTGAGTATATAATAGTTGTTTATAGATAAAAAATAAAAGTAATGTGTAAACTATCGGAATTCGTCGGTCAAAAAACCTGACGCGATTCAAAACCGCAACTTAGTCTTGCAAAATTACAATCCTTTCCTTCATCCTTCCCTTCACTTTGCTTTCCCAAAAATTTCCAAGTGCATATGCCACCATGTAGTAAGAGCATATATCACGTTTTAGCATGTGTTAGAAAAAAAAAATATCAATTCAAATACAACAAAAAAATCAAGACAAAAAACAAAAAATTAGCTTGGATTACGTTAGATAAAAAATAGTTTAGGGTCTTAATATGTTATTGGTATATTTTAATTTTTGATCTGCAGTTATTTGTGTGTATTCGTATGCGTATGTACATATGTGTTTGTTTGTATTTAATGTGCATGTAAAATTTTTTTGTACATTAAATTTTTACCCGATGCCTAAATTTTAGGCAATCAGATCAAATATATATGTTCGCGAACAAATAATATTACTTCTTATTCAACAAACATTGTACAACGACAGCTTAATTCTGTAGGCTTCTCTGTTACATATAAAACTGTTGCGCCCTGTATTAGGCGGTATATTGACTGCTCACTGCCTGGCAAAAAAAGAACGGCAGACCGCCTGGCCTAAGGTCCTTGTCCTACTTCTCCTTATGCTTGCCCCCTCTCGTGTTGTCCTTAAGCAATTCAAAGGGCCTTATCCAAAATTGGATTTAACGGATTAGATTTAAAGCAATTTTGCTAATAGCGCAGCACACAATAAAAATAGCGGCTGAAATTTTGCCCCACTTGTCTCACATACAGTATCTCGGTGTGTGCAAAGTTTCACTAAACTAAGTGTAACTGACGCTGCGTTATTGACGAAATAAAGTTAAATATAATCCAATAAATCGAATTTTGAATAAGACCCCAAGACGAGCGAAATGAGCAAATATTTCGCAGAAGTTAAGTCCAGTTTTTGGACAAACTTAAAACATAACAATTCTGTGAATGCTTCACAATAGCAGACTGAGAATTGTCCTTGTCCTTGTCCTTATGTTCTTGGCGACAGGTATGAGTCGTGCTTAAGCCTATTTTTGAAGTGATTTCTTCTTATAAAAAAAGACTGATAATTAAAAAAGAAATAATGATATTATAGGCTACATATATTGTGTTACCTGCCATTCACTTGAAGGAATTGTGTGATTATGTTTAGCTTTAGTGTATAATTTTATGCAAGTTGATGTTGTTGTTTTATTCTTGTGAGAGTGAGAAACTATGGCTGGGATTCATGAAGCGGGTTAACTTAAGGTGGTAGTTGCGTTTCGAGGTTTTTGTGATTTCTATGTAAACTTTGCGCCACCAGTACTCAAGTTATAAGTGACGCCTGAGCATTAATTTTTGGGACAGTAATGTAAAGGTCAAAATCCCCCAGGCATGTCTCTCACTTTTTCGAAATTTCACCTGTGGACATTTTTAGAGGGTTTTAACTACAAGAAATATATCTTAAATTTTCGCTGCGTTTGCTTAGTCAGCTATTTTCTCAGTAATTTGACTAAGTTATTAAAAAAAGGGGGGGACATGCCTGGGGATTTAAAACGTGTCAAAAATGTTACCTATTTTCAGCCCGAACAGGTAATACTATTATTCAGAGCTGCTGGCGCAAAACTTTTATTAAAAAATTGTAATATTTTTGAAAGGACATTTTTTTTAGTCGCTTATACTGAAAAACAGTTTAACAGGGTTAAATTTCAACGCATGGCTTACATTTAGAAAAGATATTGTTCTACCCCATGCAAAAGAACGCTTGCGATCCGAATTTGTAAACGCTGAGCTATAACTTTTCAAAAAAACACCTAAAAAACGCAATTACCCCCTTAAACCCAGTCTATGTCGAACACAAAATAGCATGAAATAACCATAGAAATGTTAAGACTTTCTAAATTATAATTGAAAAGAACTCATCTCACCTGAGTCTAAAGTTGGGTGAGTAGCGGTGTATGCGTAAACTTTAGTCAAAATTTAAGAGTTGTGTCATTTTAAGCTTTTTCATTCTAAATGAAATAATTTCTTTTCTTTTAACTTCAATGTTAATTTTGAATATTCTGAATGCCTAGTGTTGTTGTGTAATAATGTTGTTTTAGTTTAGAAATGTTAGTTTTGTTTAGATACAGTTATTATTATATAGCTCCCAAATTAGTTTAAGTGTTGATACGGTTACAGTATAGCGGCTGAAATTTAGTTTAGCTTTAGTTCTAGTTATAGTTAAGGCTTTTCGCTGGAGTTTTAGTTTTAGTTACAATATAATTTAAATTGGAGTTTTCGTATATATTAAGGCATTTTAAAAACGGTGATCGTATTTCCGAATGCATTCTACTCAACTCTAGCTTTAGTTTTATGGCGATCATAGTCAATACATAAGTTGGCATTTCAAACCTTCGCTTTTGATCACGGGCCTATATTCCTTCTAGTTGGTTAAACGGACTAAACTTATTTCTTTTGGGTCGGAAATAAGGATCGGCATATCATATATAGGAATTTATTGAAACGTTTACGCAACTCACCCATCCAAGACTAATTAAAAAAATATTAGTTTTTGTATGTCGTAGTTATGTAAACGAGTTTATTTAACTCATATACTTTCGACTTTAATTAATAAATTAAATTAAATATCAGACTGAAATCACTACACAATTTTTAAAATAAGTCGGCCAATTAAGTATTGTCCAATCCTTTCATAAAGTACCACTGGACCAATTTAACTTATGGTTAACATTGGTGTGCATAGTTAAGTCCGTTTAATCTGACTAATAAATAGTGCGCCGTTTATATCAAAATGACTTTGAAAACTAAACACATTCATAATTTTCGTCCAAGTATCAATTTATTTGTATATTTGTTATACAGGCTTAAATCACATATCTGTAGTTTATTTCACATAAAATTTAGTAAATGCATATCGTGGAGAACTGAGCAATAAACTGGGATAATGTGAAACGTAAGTAGTAATAAAATTCTTCTGTATCTTGTAGTTATACTCTTTTGAAATGTGAAACTTTCGTGAACTGTGAACCACTCACATCAATAATAGAAATGTGAAAAATCTAAAGCTTATTTTTAAAAACGCGTATTTTTATTTTTATTTTTTCCAATTTGTTGAAAAATTGTGGACAATGTTTAAACTGGAAACTGCTATATTTCCCTTTTGTGTGACGCTGGCTTACAATGAATATTCCAATATACTGTAGATAAAATAGTAGTTTTTGTGTTGGAATAATTTGGTCATAAGATTGTATAGTTTAGTGAACATAAAATTTGAAAAAAAAGTTGTTTGCAGACTATGAACTGTTTGGCGAACTTACTTAGGCATACATTTCCACAGTTTTTATAACTTGTTATAACTTTTATCGGCCAACGAATTTATAGTCTTTTTCACGCAAAGAACTTACTAAAACTACCCTTATCATATCATTGTTAAAGAGTGTAGTTTTGACTATCTATCTGACGCAGAAAGAATACAATTTTCAAATTTCAATTTTTTGAAATAAAAATAGAAAAATTTTAAACCTAATTATTTCACCAATACGCCGAGTTAAAACAAATGATAAAAATGACACATTAGAAACTGACTAGAAAACATGTAAAATAACGCATAAAAAAGATTCAACGTGGAACTCGAGATGTACCTTGTCCACGAAGTACTTTTTCACTTAATTCCTTTACTGACTTTGATGTAAAACGAAATAAAGTATCAATCTTTTTTTTTTTAATTTTAGCATAGAGTAGACACATATTGGTGCCAAACGTCCCCGTTGTATATATATACAGTTTAACTGTCAGCTTTTCTGTCATCAAGTAAAATGGCTGCAGCGGAAAAAGAAATAGGATTATTATAAAAATGGCCTTTCACCAAGGGCAGCAGTGTGGGTAGAATAGAAAAGTTGGCTAATCTATAGCGGAAAAATGCTAATAAGCTTGTCAAACACCCGGGACAAGTTTTGCAGCCGAATTGGGAAACTCAGCTTGCTAAATGAAGCGGACAAGAGTTGCGTCAGAATAGCAGTCGCCCTGCGACACGTTAGTGCTTTCTGCACCCTATTCGCGCGAATTAATCAGCTTTATCATCAGCTGCACTGTTGCCGGAAAAGTGCCGTGTACTTAGTTGGTTCTTGATGTTATTTTCTAGGCAAGCTATATATGTCCAGAAGAAATAATTGTTCATCCATAATATAATATCGATCGCCATTCATTTTTTTGTTACGTATGTGAATGTAGTTTAAGCTTATATTAATTCTACAATTACGGTTGTATTGTAACATTTTATGATTCGTATTGAATATTAGTTGTTTATGTCTATATATTAATAATGCAATGTTAAGTTGGAATAAGCCATTACTCATTTGTAAAATTTTCGGGAAAGATGTCTATATACAAAACAAAAATAGATTGTGCATGGAGAATTTTAAATGAAATTACCTGTATATACCTGTCGAGTATTAATACTTTATAATCTATACACCTGACCTAAGTCCTGAGTGCTAGTAAGCGTCAAAAATGTTTTTTCCTAATTATTCGGGCGAATAGGGTGCAGAAAGCACTAACGTGTCGCAGGGCGACTGCTATTCTGACGCAACTCTTGTCCGCTTCATTTAGCAAGCTGAGTTTCCCTATTCGGCTGCAAAACTTGTCCCGGGTGTTTGACAAGCTTATTAGCATTTTTCCGCTATAGATTAGCCAACTTTCTTAATCTACCCACACTGCTGCCCTTGGTGAAAGGGCCTTTTTATAATTTATGTAACCGTCGCGTCATATTTATGTAACCTTGCTTTTTAAACTATTGCACTTTACACAAGTTCGCGATACTTGCCAACTACTACAAAAATTTTATTCACAATTTGAGACAATTTGGCACCAATATGTGTCTACTCTATGCTAAAATTTAAAAAAAAAGATTGATACTTGGATTTCGTTTTACATCAAAGTCAGTCACAGAATTAAGTGAAAAAGTACTTCCGTGGACAAGGTACATCTCGAGTCTCCACGTTGCAATCTTTTTATGCGTTATTTTACATGTTTTCTAGTCAGTTTCTGATGTGTCATTTTTATCATTTGTTTTAACTCAGCGTATTGCGTGAAATAATTAGGTTTAAAATTTTTCTATTTTCTAAATTTCGAAAAAATTGAAATTTGAAAATCTGTAACTTCTTTCCTGCGTCAGATAGATACGTCAAACACTCCAACACTACTTTAACAATGATGTGCATAAGGGTAGTTTTAGTCAAGATCTTTCGCGTGAAAAAGACAGCTACTAAATTCATTGGCCCAATCAAAAGTTATAACAAGTTATAAAAACTGTGGAAAATGTAACTACGACCCTAAGGTGGTAGTGTCGCCAAAGCAGTTTTGCTCATAGTCTGCAAACGGCGAGCTTTTCGTTTTCAAATTTTATGTTCACTAAGCAACTAGTACAATGCTGTATGGAACCAAATAATTACTTCCAGACACAAAACTACCATACTGTATCTACCAAGTATATTGGAAATATCGTCATTTGTAAGCCAGACATCACACAAAAGGGGCATAAAAGATCAGCAAAACGAACGTGATAGCAGATTTGCCAGCTTGTGAAGCACACATTGTGTCGACGCACAATTTTTTTCAACAAATTGGAAAAAATAAAAATAAAAATACGCGTTTTTAGATTTAGAAATAAGCTTCTAGATTTTTCACAATTTCTCATTATTGATGTGAGTGGTTCACAGTTCACGAAAGTTTCACATTTCAAAAGAGTATAACTCACAAGATACAGAAGCAATTTGCTACTTACTACTTACGTGCTTCACAGTTATCGCGCAGTTTCATTGGCTAAACAGGTGTTCCTCCACGACTACTCAAGCAATTTGCACTAAATTTTATGTGAAATAAACTACAGCATATGTGATTTAAGCCTGTATCAACAAATGATACAAATAAATTGATACTTGTGACGAAATTATAGAATGTGTTTAGGTTTTCAAAACGTCATTTTTCCGAGTTTTTTATATAACTTTTATATAACTTTCTGAGTGAAACAGTACACAAAAACCATACACCTACCTCTACGCCTATACACTACGCTGCAAGAACTATTTTGCTCGAGTGCTTGTCCAATAAACGGCGCATTGCTTCTTGAGTCAGATTAAACGGACTTAACTATGCACGCCAATGTTAACCATAAGTTAAATTGGTCCAGTGGTACTTTATGAAAGGATTGGACAATACTTAAGTCGCCGACTTATTTCAAGATTGTGTAGTGATTTCAGTCTGATATTTAATTTAATTTATTGATTAAAGTCGAAAGCTATATGAGTTAAATAAACTCGTTTACATAACTACGACATTACAAAAACTAATATTTTTTTAATTAGTCTTGGATGGGTGAGTTGCGTAAACGTTTCAATAAATTCCTATATCTGATATGCCAATCCTTATTTCCGACCCCGAGGAATAAGTTTAGTCCGTTTAACCGACTAGAAGGAATATAGGCCCGTGATCAAAAGCGAAGGTTTGAAATGCCAACTTATTGACTATGATCGCCATAAAACTAAAGCTAGAGTTGA
This sequence comes from Trissonchulus sp. WLG1_4, assembly GCA_030248245.1. NCBI lineage: Eukaryota > Metazoa > Nematoda > Enoplea > Enoplida > Ironidae > Trissonchulus > Trissonchulus sp. WLG1_4. The sequence continues at coordinate 79,371 of JASANF010014312.1, read as the reverse complement.
GTAGAATGCATTCGGGAAATACGATCGCCGTTATTAAAATGCCTTGATATATACGAAAACTCCAATTTAAATTATATTGTAACTAAAACTAAAACTCCAGCGAAAAGCCTTTACTATAACTAGAACTAAAGCTAAACTAAATTTCAGCCGCTATACTGTAACCGTATCAACACTAAACTAATTTGGGAGCTATATAATAATAACTGTATCTAAACAAAACTAACATTTCTAAACTAAAACAACATTATTACACAACAACACTGGCATTCAGAATATTCAAAATTGACATTGAAGTTAAAAGAAAAGAAATTATTTCATTTAGAATGAAAAAGCTTAAAATGACACAACTCTTAAATTTTGACTAAAGTTTACGCATACACCGCTACTCACCCAACTTTAGACTCAGGTGAGATCGTTCTTTTCAATTATAATTTGAAAGTCTTAAATTTCTATGGTTATTTCATGCTATTTTGTGTTCGACATAGACTGGGTTTAAGGGGGTAATTGCGTTTTTAGGTGTTTTTTTGAAAAGCTATAGCTCAGCGTTTACAAATTCAAATCGCAAGCGGTCTTTTGCATGAGGTAGAACAATATCTTTTCTAAATGTATGCCATGCATTGAAATTTAACCTGTGATTTTGTTTTCAGTATAAGCGACTAAAAAAAGGTCCTTTCCAAAATATTACAATTTTTTAATAAAAGTTTGCGCCACAGCTCTGAATCATACGATTACCTGTTGGGGCTGAAAGTAGGTAAGGTTTTTGACACGTTTTAAATCCCCAGGCATGTCCCCCACTTTTTTAATAACTAGTCAATTTACTGAGAAAATAGCTGATAAGCAAACGCAGCGAAAATTTAAGATATTTTCTTGTAATTAAAACCCTCTAAAAATGTCCACAGGTGAAATTTCGAAAAAGTGAGAGACATGCCTGGGGATTTTGACCTTTACATTACTGTCCCAAAAATTAATGCTCAGGCGTCACTTATAACTTGAGTACTGGTGGCGCAAAGTTTACATAGAAATCACAAAAACCTCGAAAACGCAACTACCACCTTAAGTTAACCCGCTTCATGAATCCCAGCCATAGTTTCTCACTCTCACAAGAATAAAACAACAACATCAACTTGCATAAAATTATACACTAAAGCTAAACATAATCACACAATTCCTTCAAGTGAATGGCAGGTAACACAATTATATGTAGCCTATAAGTATCATTATTTCTTTTTAATTATCAGTCTTTTTTTATAAGAAGAAATCACTTCAAAAATAGGCTTAAGCACGACTCATACCTGTCGCCAAGAACATAAGGACAAGGACAAGGACAATTCTCAGTCTGCTATTGTGAAGCATTCACAGAATTGTTCTGTTTAAGTTTGTCCAAAAACTGGACTTAACTTCTGCGAAATATTTGCTCATTTCGCTCGTCTTGGGGTCTTATTCAAAATTCGATTTATTGGATTATATTTAACTTTATTTCGTCAATAACGCAGCGTCAGTTACACTTAGTTTAGTGAAACTTTGCACACACCGAGATACTGTATGTGAGACAAGTGGGGCAAAATTTCAGCCGGCTATTTTTATTGTGTGCTGCGCTATTAGCAAAATTGCTTTAAATCTAATCCGTTAAATCCAATTTTGGATAAGGCCCTTTGAATTGCTTAAGGACAACACGAGAGGGACAAGCATAAGGAGAAGTAGGACAAGGACCTTAGGCCAGGCGGTCTGCCGTTCTTTTTTTGCCAGGCAGTGAGCAGTCAATATACCGCCTAATACAGGGCGCAACAGTTTTATATGTAACAGAGAAGCCTACAGAATTAAGCTGTCGTTGTACAATGTTTGTTGAATAAGAAGTAATATTATTTGTTCGCGAACATATATATTTGATCTGATTGCCTAAAATTTAGGCATCGGGTAAAAATTTAATGTACAAAAAAATTTTACATGCACATTAAATACAAACAAACACATATGTACATACGCATACGAATACACACAAATAACTGCAGATCAAAAATTAAAATATACCAATAATATTAGACCCTAAACTATTTTTTATCTAACGTAATCCAAGCTAATTTTTTTGTTTTTTGTCTCTGATTTTTTTGTTGTATTTGAATTGATATTTTTTTGCCCTTTCTGACACATGCTAAAACATATATGCTCTTACTACATGGTGGCATATAGTTGGAAATTTTTGGGAAAGCGGGAAGGTCACTGAAGGGAAGGATGAAGGAAAGGATTGTAATTTTGCAAGTCTTTGCGCATTAGCGGTTTTTGAAATCGCGTAGTTTTTTGACCGACGAATTGCGATGGTACACATTACTTTTATTTTTATCTATAGACAACTATTATATTGTCAAGAAAGGGAGGAGGGACTCTTACCTAAAGAACGACAGCATCATCATCAGAATGACCCAGGGGGGATTCGAACCACCTTTGTCTGGAAAAAGAAAGACCAGCGCTCTACCGTTGAGCTACTGGGGCGACGATGAGCTGTCGTAAATCCCTTTAAGTACTCTAGGGCCTATGGTACTTCACAATATTATATTTGCATTTTTGAACCCGATGATTATTGATTGCAACATGCACAAAAAGGCCCAAGTGGAGTGTCCTACACTGTTAACTTTTTTGCAAATTTGTCAACTTAAATGGCCGACTTAGCCAACTCAAAATGGCCAACTTGGCCAACTTAGCCAACTTAACTTGGTCAACTAAAAAGTTAGAAAACAAGTTAAAAACTAAAAAAGCCAAAACTTAAAAACAATGCTAACTTCAAGATTTGAACTTGTCTTCATTTCAAATAGTCAACGTATCGGATGCTCAAGTTGGCCAAGTCAGCTGGCCAACTAGACCATTTGTGATAACACAAGACCAGGACAGTGTGCCCCGGATGTGCCCTCAAATTTTTCTAAAATATTTTTTAACATCTTTTCAAATTCATTCATTTCTCATCATCCCACATTTACAGATTAGTTCACAACAGTTCACAAATTCTTCGAAGCCTAAAACTAACTATATACATCAACTGATTAAGTTGGCCAAACTTGGCCTTGTAGGACACTACACTTGGGCCCACAAAAGTTACCATGCAATACTCTATACATATAAACAAGAAGTTCTGCGCCCGATATCAAAGATCCTCCGGTAAGAATTCCTAGCAAACCACCGAAATTGGCCGTGTACTTGAAGAACTGAAACAAAATCATAAACGGTTATGGTTAGATACAACTACGAACATAGCGGTAATGAAAATTCGGTACAGTTCAAGTGGATCTGTTAAAATCCAAATATTTCGCAGTTTTTAACCGGAGATATGATAAGATACACTTATATCATACAAGTCTTGAAAAAACTGTACAAAAAGAAAACCAACTAATGGATATGGACAAAATGGACAAAACTTTAGTGGAATGTTCCCCATTGAGTGATTGTGCCTCCCACATTGGTGACCCCCTAACCCCACGAGAGGCCGACCATAAAAAGACCATAAAAAATTTTCATAAGACCATAAAAAACGAGGGTCTCCAGGTATCAAATTTTCAAAATTGCTATTTTCATGTTTTTGGAGATAATTTGAGCTCCTGAACACGAATAGAGGGTCTACCTCCTAGATTAAAGGGTCCTCTACCTACTTCAGCAACCCGTTATAGCCACTTGGTTAGGTCTTTTTGTAATGAATTTGCGTGTTTCTTTCTGTCTCAAGGTCCAGCATTTTTGTCAAACTTTAGTGATTGCACTGCTGTAGGCGTGGCACCTGGCTATTGACTGATCGCACTGCGTGTTTATAGGCATAATTACGTTATATGCCTTTGTAGTGTGCACTCAACAACCATCCGCATTGGCGCATGAAACCCCCGTGCATAAACTTGTGCGCGCGCGAGTCGCTCATGCATTTGGCGCTTCAAGTAGCAATTCCTATAGAGTACTGAGTGCACTCTACATCGTGCTATAACTTACACTTGAAACAGAAACTAACATAGTAAATTTTGTAATTTGATGAAACATTTGGCCTATCATGCAAGTGCAAGAAAAACAAAATGTTGCCAAATATTGTCAATAATACACTTAATTGCTATTTAAAATTTGCATAATTTCATTTATTATGTAGTATTTTGTTTACTATTTAAAATTTATTAGGTACTATTATAATTATTATGTAGTATAGTCTATGCTTGGATACTTGAATGGATGCCATTCACTTTTAGCAAAATTAAATTAATTATTGTTAAAATTCTAAATGAATTCGCGGTCAATTGCCGAAACTAATGTTGTTAATACACACAAATTTGATAACCTTCATTACCATGTAACAAATTCATTCATTCATTGATAACAAATGTGACTCACATTGTAAACGGGCACTTCTTCATAAGCAATGAAACTTGTAGTTTTCATAAAAACGCTGACTTTTGACCTCGAAGAATCTCTTAAAACAACAATATACATAAAAACAGTATATCTTAAAATAAATAAATAAATACGTAAATAAATAAATAAATAAATATAGGCAATAAATACAGTTGCAATCATCAAACTAATGCTTCTATAGACAATACAAAACAAATATAATGTTCAAATTAACAACAACAGGATCATCTACATATAAAAGTCAGTCGGCAAGGTATAAATTAAAATATTACGCAATAATTGAACTTTAATTATGACGAACGTACCCAGCAGTGTTATGCAGCCTTCTGGTCTAAAACACACTACTTAATACATGCCATAATCATAACTATTTTCATGCTGGCTCAGTTTTATGAAACATGCACTTCGTACAACGTAAGAAACTTTAGTCCGCCCTGTCTGAGACATTACTTTATTAAATGCTAACTTCGTTCATCCAGTAAGCTGATACATACACTTTTTACGCATTTGTATACTTTGTACTTTTTTAACTATACCTTGGTTTGCTTAAAAGTAGTCACTGCAGTTTCATAATAAGCTTCACTGAAAAATAAATGGTTCAGATAGTGAGCAATAATCAATTAATACGGAAAATTGAAGAATAAGAAAAAATAGGTAGAAAATGTATGTCACAAATCAATTTTTGAACTTGTTTAAATGATACTTCAAATTTGTAAATAGAAACAGTCATCTAACAATAAAGCGGAGAAATTATGCAGGAATGAGTATTTTTTTCTTCAGATGAGACCTGTCGACAAGACCCATTTAAATATATATAAAAAGCAAAAGAATTCCGAAATTATTAAAAATGTGCAAAAGGTTTTCATCTTGTGTAAAAAATCTCAGACAAAATTTGGTAACTATTGCATGTACATAACTAACTTTTTTTATATACATAGCACATTAAAACACTTTTACTGAAACCTCAAAATAATTAGAAGCTCTGAAATTGGTTAAATTTCAGAGTTTAAATCATCACATTGCTGCGGCTGCAAAAAATAACCAGTATTAGACGGGTTATCTTGTCAAATACAATGGTAGGAAACAATTAACAATTCAAATGTACCTGCAGGGCACAGGGCAGTTGCAATTTTTATACCAATTCGGATCACCACTGTCAAAGAATTTGTATTGACGTTTTGCACATTTCACTGAAAACCACACGCCTTCATCCAAATGATATACATACTAACAAGAGTACATAATAGGGAAGAATATGACACTCTTCCCTATCCTAGCTAACCGGCCCGGACGATGCTCCTGCCGAAATAGCGCTTTTACGCCTTGATTTCAGGGGGGGACCCCCCTCGTTTCAGCACACCACCAGCTCACCATGCTGGCAACGTGCTGAAACCAGGGGCCTGAGAATAAGCACCACCGATTTCGAGCTGGCAGTCTGCTGAAACGAGGGGGGTACCCCCCCCCCCTGAAATCAAGACACTTGTGGAGAAAAGTTGGGCCCGACCGAAGCAAGCAAGTGGACTGTATACGAAGTGGCCAACCGTATTTCTCCGTAATAAATCAGGGCGACTTTCCCTTCCCTATGGGAAGAGTACAGCCACCCGCAATACAACTATTATCAGCACAGTACATATATATTTTTCGGTGGCGGGCCGCGGGCCGCAGTGCAGGCGGGGCCGGGCCGAGGCAGGGCCGTCTGACTGAGCTTAGGCCCCGGGCCGGCCCGGGGCCGGCCCGGCCCGGTCAGCCCGGTCGGCCCGCGGCCCGCCACCGGCCCCAGCCGATCTCTAGTAATTATAATATAAAGGTAATAATTAGGGCTATAATACTAATATTTAAGCTGAATTTGTTATAAAAATATAATTTTTTAACGTATATAGCAATGGTGAATTTTTACTGGAAAAAAGAATAGAATAACTTCGTTTTATCTAGAAGTAATTTTTATGCTGTCTGTGTTCATTCATTCATTCAATCAATCATTCATTCATTCATTCATTCATTCATTCATTGAATTATTCATTCATTCATTCATTCATTCATTCATTCATTCATTCAATCAATCATTCATTCATTCATTCATTCATTCATTCATTCATTGATGTATTCATTCATTCATTCATTCATTCATTCATTCATTCATTCATTCATTCATTCATTCATTCATTCATTCATTCATTCATTCATTCATTCATTCATTCATTCATTCATTCACTCACTCACTCATTCATTCATTCATTCATTCATTCATTCATTCATTCATTCATTCATTCATTCATTCAATCATTTATTCATGCATTGCTATGGCACGCACAGCTTGTCCGTATGTGTTCATGTCAGCATAATATATAAACCACATGTTAAACTGTGTGCAAGGAAAAACGACAGTTCGACAAACCATTATCGACATCTATGATTGGTATAAACTCTTACGTAACATCATATACATGCCGTTTCATGTAATAACACTCATGTTTCGACATAGGTACATGCGCCTACTTTACTGATTTTGGAAAAAATATTTAATGACATCATGGTAAAAAGTACGCTTGTCGGCGAAAAAAAAGTAAAGATCAATGCAAGTATAATGTCAGCTACATACCCCAAGTGAGATTGGTAATGCATGGTACCATAGACAAGTTTCCATTCATTGGTGGGAAGCGGGAATCAGAACAGTTGCAGTTTTGAACAAGTTGCTTCTGATAGCAGGAATGGTAGCAAAGCTAAAACGTTTCTAGTTAATATTCTTTTATGTTGTGTTTTAAACTATTTCTAGCATAAATACGGATGGTTGTATTTTGAAAAGAAATTGTATTTATAGGTTAGCATTTTAGTTTTCTATTGCAAGTAGTCACATTTGACTAGAAGTATCAATAATTATATATAAATATCGACTATTGATCAGACAAAGTCGAGTAAAAACTGAATTATGCTCGGCCTTCTAGTTTTGTTTTTAAGTTTTGATCGATTAAACTTTTGCATGCATTAAGCACGTGGCTATAAAAGAGGCTGTTTTGGGGAATCAGCTGTTCTCTGTCGTTACTTTGTTCTCATTGTGTTCGGTTTGGAAAAATGGGGCAAATTGGTGCGACCCCCACAATTTATTTACTGTGAAAAGCGAAAGCCAAGCAGACGAGCGAAGATCGGCAGCATCATTGCACTTAATTCGTTCGATGTTTAGAATAGACAAAAACTGGTCAATTTCAGTCTGAAGCTAATCCTAAACTGTACTGAACTAAAACAAGACGACAGGCGCGCTAAAATTAGGCGTTTGTAGTTGAATTCGTTCCGACTAAATAAACATTAGCAAGAACAAACGTTTTTTAGCAATTCAAGGCATTCTAAACTAGGCAATTGTACGAAATTATCGATTAATCACTGAAGAATGTGTCCTATGAGATTTTTTAAGAAAAACTTTTGTGTTTTCTTTATGACAATTTACACTCTATGGCACAGTAATAATGAAGATAAAATTTTGGCTACCTGCATACTATATGATCGATTGATGTACAAAAAGTCTGAATATATTTCTGCATTTTCTTCACAACTTCCATATTTGCCACCTAGTTTCGATTCTTTTATCTGTAAATAAATACATTCAAGTAAGGAAAATTATTATTTATACCTGCCAAAGTACTTCCATTGGCGTACTTTCATTCGCTCGACTTTCAATTGCTCGACTTTCATTTGCTCGACAAAAATTTAATAAATTTCCAAAACAGTCAATGTTTACATTGGTTTGCGATTGCTCGACTTTCGCTTGATCGTCAGCCCTTTAATTGGACCCCATTGTCTGCTTTTATAATCCTAGTGTCTTCAAATGCTCGACAAATTTTAGCGTGAAGATTTATGAATGTGAATTTAAGACTCTATTCACTTCTTAAATTGCAAAATTTTACAACTCTTCTGATAGTGAATATCACCTGTTATTAATAAATTGATTTAGTGTGAATGAATATTTAGTATTTACACTACATTTTCATTAAAACTTTGTTAAAATGCAGCGATTTTTTAATTATTTCGGTTAGTTTGAATAATTTCCAATTCATCACTAATTATATTATTTAAATTCATTTTTAGATAAAATAATTCTAATTCTAATTCTCAATAATTAAGTCTTGTGCGTTTAGTTTGAAATTGATTAACAAAAACTTACAATACAATACTTACTACTTACAAAACAATAACTTACAGAACACGCTTATATAATGGTCTTGGTTTACCTCCCTCATTAATATTAGAAAGTACTTGCAAATTCCTCCCTAGAGACCTTTGTGTGACCTTTGTTAGTCTGTACTCAATTGATGTACACGGCTGATTACGTTTACGCACGATATTGTCAAACAATGAGGCTCAAGTGTTACCACGAACGAAAACATTAATTACTTGAATTCTCAATTTAAATTACCGTTTGAAGATTATAGTTTTACTATGCCCCCTGTTTTTGTGTGATATGTTGTGTGATGACGGCGTACTTTCATTCGCTCGACTTTCATTCATATGCTCAACAAAAAAGTAATAAACTTCCAAAACAGCCAATATTTATATACATTAGTTTTTGTTTGCTCGACTTTCGCAGAGTTCGAATTATGTCAAATTCAGCATTAAATTTATTATTTACATTTAATTTTAGATAAAATTATTTTAATTCATATTAATACTAAGATAAATTAATTCAAATTCTAAAATTTGAAGCGAATCAGAGAACCTAAACAGGTAGCCCCCCTTTAATGTCACTATGGGTGTGTGTTGGTTTGTACGCATGTTTCATAAGCCAGCCGTATTTACATTGCAGTAAAGGTCACTAGGGAGATATCTGCAAGTACTCTGTAATATTAGTGAGGGAGGTAAATAGAAGTAATTTGGCAGGTACCAAAAATTACTATCCTTCAAGTAATACGTACAAATTAAACTCTAAACAAAATCTAATAAATTACGTCATAAATTAATTTAGTCAGATATTTTAAATTTTGAAATTAAATGAATTGGTTTGATTGCGTTTTATTTTTTACGGCTTTGAATCCGCTTTGTTATTCGTGTTAAGTGAATTTTATCTTGTTCTTTGTATACTTCCCAATGCAGTATATAATATAATTATCAATATTTCCCAATAGTAAATATACTTTTTTACTGTATAGTTGGCTAACTGCGCTTAAACTTTTGTCGCAGTTTAATGTTATAGAGCTGAGGTAATAATTGTTTTTCTTGCCAATCATCTTTGTGTACATTTTGCCGTACACAATTTCTCTCTACTGTCACAAAGGTCTACTGTAACAGGGGTCCGTGTAGGGCATTATGCCTTGATATGAAAGCCCTTTCCACGGATGTAGTCACTCTTGAAGTGGCACCCTTGACGCTCCAGGGCCTTGTAACGGAGATGAGCACCGCACCCGAGGGCGGACCCGAAAAGTGATAGTTACCTATCCGTGGGTTACCTTTACCTTTTTTACTTTTTTTACTGTCACTTCTCTCTACTACCACTTTTCTCTACTACAACTTCTATCTACCGCCACTTCTATCTACTAGGATGACTGTAGTTTTCTTTTTCACACTAAACAATATGCTCAAATCGTGGCGCCAGTTTTGCGTTTTAAGGCAAGTTTCACTTACAAACAGGTAGTTATCAGTTTATTGTACAGTTATGGCGGAGTTCGTTGCGGTTGAGGAAATTTCACTCAGCCACGGCGGAACAAAATTTTATGTTCAATGCAACAATTATTTGGCTCGTTGTGGAAGATGTACAGCCACATCATGCATGTTGAAACCATAGATGCACATAGGGGGGGTAGGGGGGAGTATCCACCCCCCCCTGAGGGGGTCGGCACCCCCCCCCCCTCAGACATCCGGCACCCCCCCCCCTCCCTCCGATGGCCGGAAAAGTGACCCAAAAATACGTAAAAAACTGAAAATTTGCAAAAATTTTGCGCCTGCGGCCAAAAAAGTACCCCAAAATTGAGTTGAAAATCGAAAAATTGTGAAAAATTTTCGGCTATTGCCGAAAAATAGCCAAAACTATGGACCACCCCCCTTCCGGCAGGGGTCGGGCACCCCCCTCGCCGATTTCACCCGTGCATCTGAAACACGGCATAATCGATTTAATACATTTGTGCGCGAGCCCCATTTGTCAATTTACAAATTTATGTTGGTTTTGAAAAAAGAGCACGAGCGTGAGGCAACAAAAATCATTGCTCGGACGATCATGGACGGTCATGCATTGCCACGCCGAAAGGCAGCTTACGTGCATGTTGACCGCGTTCTGCAACGTCTACAGAACGAATTTTACCAGCACCATCCTCACGACTACTTGGCAGCGGTTGCTCATACTGCACCACATCATTTTTGGCTGTGACTTTTTAATTAAAAATAGACAATTCAAAAATTACAATAGTGTATAATATTTTTAAATGATAATCAAAACAGTGATTTAGTGTGTAGTCTTATACAGTCAGTAACGCATTTACGAATATAGTACATAGACTAAACTAAATTAACCCTAGAAATAGAAAGAAGACGAAGACGTTAGTGGACAGAAGTGGTAGTAGAGAGAGGTGGCAGTATATAGAGGTAGCGTACGCCCTTTGACCTACTGTGTTTGAACGTTTGCATAAATGCAGCTCTTCAAAACGGCCTTAAAACGTTTAGAAGCGCTACTGAATTAGTTTTTATCTCGCCTGTTAAAACGTGTTCAGTTTTTGCTCTATTTTGTTGCATTCGTATCAATTGTTCTTTTGCTTACAGGCAATTTCAAATTTACATGTTGTATGCCTTTATTTTGGCCGCCAGACTATGTACAATACTTCTTACTGAGTTCTCTTGTTAAATGTGTTTTCGTTAATACTGAAGTTATATGCAACAAAGTTATTTTATTGTTTTATTCTACTTGTTTTCATATTTTATTTCCGTTGTTCTGAAAGTTTATTTATTAATATTTTATTTATATAAAATGTGTTACTTGTGAAAATTCATTAGTAACATAGTTTGATTTCAATGTGTAAAAGTTCTTTTCAGTAGTGTTGAATAGCACTATTTTTCGAAAATTATTTTAAGCTTGTTTTATATGGTCAAGTTTGCTTACAAATTTGGCATCATTTTACTTACATATGTCACAGCAAAACTGATGTCCAATTTTTTTGACAATATGAACCCGTAAGCCATCGGCACAGCTGGAGTGTCCTTTGTATGCACGATCAGTTTAGTTCCATATCGGGGACTGCTCTCGATAATTGGAAACGCTAGCGTCGTGTTGATTGTCATTATCAGACCAAAAATAGAAAATAATAATACGTTGCATGCCAATATGTTTATATGTCCAAGATTTATTTTTCACTGTGCGCTAGCACTAAAATATCACATCATGTTAATAGGATAGGTCTTAATACATAAGATACTTTATTGTTTTTTTAATGTATTTATTTAGTACTTAGTTGGAAGTTACCAACAACTAATTTACTCTTTTTCAATAGTCAAACATTTACATCGTACGTATCAACTTGTAGACACAACTAAAATTTTGAATGCGAAAGTAGCAACTGCAACCCACTCTACTGATCATCAACGTTGTATTTTGTGTTGGCTATGCAACCGTCTATCCGATGCTATCCATGCTGTAAATTTTCCTGAACTTCAGCTTAAACACTAAAGTATGAATCCTTAAAGTGTGAAGAACAAATTATAAAGTTTTTTGAGCAAGTTTTTGGGGATGCAAATGTTACCTACTATTTTACTAAAACTACCCCTATTTCACTCAAATTGATCAAGTTTCGTTACAGTTTTAATTGCAGCAGTTGTATGCAAACAGAAATTTTTACCGCGACTAATTTTTAATTTTAAATTTAATTAAATTCATTTAAAATTACCATTGCTTTCTCCAACTTCACTGTTGAATATCAAAAGATTTGCTGTGAACGTGTAGCATTCACCTTGTTCTTTGTCAAACATATACGTGAATAGTTTCCTAAAAGGTATATTGTATTTTTTATAAATTGCAAATTCGACAGTATTTTATCAAGACCTTACATAACTATACAAAATTAATGACATTATTAAATTCATGAAAGAGCGCATCTATAGAATTTAATCACCAGTGAGCAATTTTTATTTTATTGTTTTTTTCACGCTCATAAGGTGTTCGTGCATTAATTGGTGCGTGGATTCCAATTTTCCTAAACTACTTAAAGGGGTGATGTTTCCCCCCATTTTGCGGCCTACTGTTTCAATAATTATCATGATTAAATTGTTGATCCAAGCGTAATATACATACAACCGCAGATGTACATGGGGTGGGTCTGGGGGGGGGGGGCCGCCCCCCCCCCCCCAGATTTGAACTTTCGGGACAAGCCCACCTCAGATTTCACCCGTTGGGACAAGCACCCCTCCTTGGCCGTTGAAAATAAGTACCTGAAAAATCAAAAATGGCCCCAGATTGCTGTAAAATGCTTTAAAAATGAGCAAAACGTAAAAAATTGCTAAAAACATGCTATTTTTGCGAAAATTTTTCTATTTTTAGGCGAAAATTGCAATTTTTGCGTTTTTGTCGGTTCAAGCCCCGAAACGCTGGGACAAGCCCCCATAAAACTCCGAAGATTCCGGGACAAGCCCCCCCACACCGAGACCCCGTGTACATATATGCATACAACGCACAAAAATGTCAGCCAAGCAGAGTTTGAAACTAATCAAGTAATCAAGTTTGCCATTTGAGTTGAAAATAACGGATTGTAATAACCTGTCGCATCTTTGACCATGAAATAGACATTCTAAAACGATATGATTGGAGTCGTTTCCAAATAAATTTCCTAAAGTTTGATCTCTGCTGAATATTGCTGGAAGAAATGTCTTAAGGATGTCCATTTGCTTTTTTAAAGATATTATTTCCGCTGAGTGTTTTTCAGGGTCGGTCGCGTAAAATTCAGGCATTTGATTCTGAAAGGATAAAAATTTGTTATTAATTAATTCATAAATTTTGTTTTTACATCAATCCTCAAGTTCATAATCTTTTTATAAGGTTCTCAAGCATGCAGTTGGCGCAACAATATTTGTCTTAAGGTATGAAGATTTCTTAGGTCGAGGTCGAGACTTGCTCCCCCTCTCAAATTTGACCTAAAACCTTAAATGAATGAAATATTTAAGCAGATGCAATTTATTGCGTTTTTTACGTTCAAGCCCCCCCGCAGGTTTCAAGGGACAAGGTTTCTATAATTTTGAAAAACCAGGGACAAGCCCACCCCCAGACTGAGAGCCCGTCTACATGTATTGTGCCTACGGCCCTAGCTCACACTCACGTAACACAACTATTATATGATATTCAAAACAACACACTTGTTTTAAACGCACACTGAGGTTGCTTTTATTTTTATTATTTTCCATTGAATGATATTGCAAATATTTTTAATTTAAGAAGGAACATAATGACTATCTAGGCATAACTAAATTTTACTAAAAATTATCACTTAATCAATGAATTAACTTATTTTTTACTAATGATAAAAACTAAGTGGACGCCGGCATAATGTGTGCATAATTTCATAATTTGCAATCTGAATCTGCAGTATTTACACAGTACTCAAGCCAGCAGGCGGTCACATTTAGTCGGCCAATTATCTGTCTGCAGTTTTGAGTGCTAACAGCAGTAATTTTGAGTGACACCATTAAATAACATGCTTCTGCCATTCATTACTAAGTGTACCTATCGAAATTCATAAAATAGTCTGCCCAAAAAAAAGTTGACCACTGACACAACAAAATATTTTATTCATTTACAAAAAAAAAATCAGTCATAATCAGTACAGCGAGTTGCTGCTAAAACCAAGCCACCTGATTTCAATGCGTTTTCAACATCTTTTGTCAAACGAACAAAGAACAAAACAACTAAAATTTCTCGTCACGTGCTAAAGCCTTTCAGTCTATCAACACAGGTGTAATATGCAATATTACGTGTTTTTACGCGGCGGCCTCAGCCGCCGCGTATATACTATAGTACAGTTGCTCACTTTAACACGTATCTTTTGTTCATGTGTATAATTGTCGGTGAAAAGTTGGTAGGTCCTAGAAATGCATGTAATGTGTGTGCGTGTGTGTTCTTCGTGTGTGCTAACCTGACCTGGCTATCACGCTGGAGATTTTATATGCGCGCGTACATTATGCACAAAAGCACTCAGGTATAGCCAGACGCACATTATTACAGCGAACAGATCATCACACATAGCACATGCGTTCTGACAAATTTTACATGCAGTGACAGTAAAATGACGAAACCTGTCACAACAATGTTATCTAGATTATTATTTATCAGCACTTTAGAACCTGAACAATGTGAATATTATGTAGAAGCATTACATACAAAACCATTCGGTAGCAAGAATGATGGCATTTCGCTGCGACAAATTCGCAGTTGACGCTGGTTTTGCGCAAATGTGCGGTTTTAGCACCTGCCGCTAAAATGGTGTTTTGAGTGCAATAGCATTTATACTCAGTTTTTACAAAACGGTTATTAGTTTTTAACTTATGTGAAACTTAACTTGAAAGCAAGATGAAATCACGAAAACACATTGTAGTTTGACCTGTTACGTATGTAAAAGTCTTGCTTTAAATACTTTTTCCGCCGCGTTTTATATTCGAAGAACATCCTCAGCCTTACAGCATGTCACAACGAATTCTATCCAAAACTAATTTATCTCTACTCGCAAAACGTGCTTGTTAAAATATATGTTTAGAATACAGTAGAGTAGAGTAACAGTAGTTGTTTTTCCTGTCGCTACCACAGTAGCGACAGGACCTTACATTTGATTTGCCCTAGCGAATCACACGTCTTACGTGTATTCGCTAGGGCTAATGTGTGTGTGTGTTTCTGTGTAAAATTACTGTGGTGTGTGATTGTGTTTTGTATGTTTGAGCTGGCCCGGGCGGCCAGCCAGCTAGCATTATTGTTGTTGCTAGCTTTATTTACTTTTTGCTAGCTTTTTAAGGCGATTATGTTTTATATTTTGCCTTCAAAACTAATAATATTACCACTCTAAAGTTTCAGTACACTGCTTACCAAAATTATGTTTTATATTTTACTTCCAAAACTACTAATATTACTACTACTCCAAACTTTTAAGTACTCTAAAAACTTTTTGCTTTCGCAGGTCACCGCAAAAATATTCTGCAAAACTTTCTCTCTAAACTTAATTTTTTAATATTGTTTATATTCATACGAATATTTTGTACCTTTTTTACAAGTGCATATGTTGTTTTTTTATTACTATTTTACGAGCGCTTGAGATGCATAAATCATCTAAAATTAGCCTAAATGTGATTGGTGAATTAAATAACAAGTTAATAAGTTTGCTCAACATAAGTTTTTGCTGTTTGTCTCATCTTAGATCCGATTCCTAAAATAGATTGAACTGAGTAGAATAAAGTTTTTTTGCTTATAATATACTCATCACATCGTCTGTTAATTTTGGCAAAACTATAGCAAGTACTGGATTTGTAACATTTCTTAACACTTTGTAAGTCTATTTTTAGATTGAGATGAGTTATTAAGCACACAAATCTTATTCTTGTCTGTTGAATCTACTGTAGGAATAGGCCATTTGCTACAGCTAACCAAGTCCTAAGGTTTAATGTAGGTTTTGCGGCCAAACAGTAAAAATAAACAATATCACATTATTAAAAATATAAAGCATATTTGATTTTTTTAGCGTAGGTTTAGCTGGGTCAATGATATTAAAGTATTGAAGATCATTAAAATCAAGAGTAAGAGTTCCCGATCGGGTCGTCTGTTGTCCGGTCGGGGGTTGAGATAGGTCAAAAAATTTGGATATCAATCCTCAATTTTTACATTAAACTTCGCTATTTTGACTATAATTTCAACCGACCTCAGCTCCAGCCCCGAGTGGGTAAAACCCAGCCCCATATCGGTTACAACACAAGCCCCAACTGGGTCTTTTCTAGCCCCAGACCCAGCCACAACTGGGTATTTTCCAGCCCCAACCCCGGCCCCAGCACCAACTGGGTGTTTTCCAGCCCCAGACCCAGCCCCAACTGGGTATTGTCCAGCCCCGGACCCAGCCCCAACTGGGCATTTTCCAGCCCCAGATCCAGCCCCAACTGGGTATTTTCCAGCCCCAGACCCAGCCCCAACTGGGTATTTTCCAGGTCCGGCCCCAGCCCCAGCCCCAGACCCAACTGGGTATTTTCCAGCCCCGGCCCCAGCCCCAGACCCAGCCCCAACTGGGTATTTTTCAGCCCCGGCCCCAGCCCCAGACCCAGCCCCAACTGGGTGTTTTCCAGCCCCAGACCCAGCCCCAACTGGGTATTGTCCAGCCCCAGACCCAGCCCCAACTGGGCATTTTCCAGCCCCAGATCCAGCCCCAACTGGGTATTTTTCAGCCCCAGACCCAGCCCCAACTGGGTATTTTCCAGCCCCAGACCCAAACCCAACTGGGTATTTTCCAGGTCCGGCCCCAGCCCCAGCCCCAGACCCAACTGGGTATTTTCCAGCCCCGGCCCCAGCCCCAGACCCAGCCCCAACTGGGTATTTTTCAGCCCCAGCCCCAGCCCCAGCCCCAGCCCCAACTGGGTATTTTCCAGCACCAACCCCGGCCCCAGCCCCAACTGGGTGTTTTCCAGCCCCAGACCCAGCCCCAACTGGGTATTGTCCAGCCCCAACTGGGCATTTTCCAGCCCCAGATCCAGCCCCAACTGGGTATTTTCCAGCCCCAGACCCAGACCCAACTGGGTATTTTCCAGGTCCGGCCCCAGCCCCAGCCCCAGACCCAACTGGGTATTTTCCAGCCCCGGCCCCAGCCCCAGACCCAGCCCCAACTGGGTATTTTTCAGCCCCGGCCCCAGCCCCAACCCCTATGTATTATGTGGTCCCTTACAGGAGGCAGTGTACATTTTCCGCAATCGTACTGAAGCGTGTCTGATAACTGACTGTAAACCTAGGCAAAGACATTAGTATCCTATGCGCGAAAAAATCTCTGAAAATTTACACAGCAATTGTAAAAGATAAGGGAAATGCATTTTAAACAAATTGTAAAATTCGTAATTTGTGTCTCATTAATTTTGCTTAACGTTTCATTTCAGACTGTCAGCTAAAAAGCCATTTTTCTGCTTTATCTCTCCTGTGCTTGGTATTGTTGAATTTTGCTACACGTTTCATTTCAGATTGTCAGCAGAAAAGCCATTTTTCTGCTTTTTCTCTCAGGTGTTTGGTACTGTTGAAAATTACACTGATATTTAAAATCATTAAGGAAACTTAGCATTTGATACACGAATTCGACCGTAACATAGCAGAAACTAAAGTGACAGGATTATTTATAAAGCTTACCTGAAATTTGCCTAAAATTAGGTAGAAACCTGATCAAAGTTTACACCAAAATGTCACTAAAAGATGACGCACGAGCAAATAAAATGTATGTAACAGAGCCAAGAAGTTGGTTGAAAGTGTGCACAAATGCAATTAAAGTATGGTGTAACAAGATTATAATTATAGTATTATGATAAAGGCATTTCATTAATTTTTTGGTCTAACTTGGTTCCTGTACCCCCTTGAGCACGCTTTCAGAAAATGTGGTGTCCCTTAGTCCCCTACCAGCAACTGTGTATGCTTCAAAAAGTTTTTCGTCCTAACAGCGATTCAGCGTAGCGGTGATTCGGCCTAGCGGTGACATGCCCAGATGAAATTCTGTGATAGGTTTGCTGATTTGATAGCGGTGCTGGGTTTCGCCCACTGGGGGCTGAGGCAGGTGCTGAATTTTACCCAGTTGGGGCTGAGGTTGAAAATTACCCCGTTGGGGCTCGGGCTGGATTGTACCTACACCAATTTTAGGCGTACTTCATTTTTAATGTGAAACCACAAACAGCTTTTCTGAGCTTTTAGTTCTTTTTAGCCAAAATTATATAGCTTAGTCTTATCAAACTATGTTATATAATATTTGAAACAAAAAAGTGCCAGAAAATCCCAAGAGTTGGTACAGCAGCTTCACTAGAAGTCGGGGTTTGGGTCGGGTCGGGTTATGAAATTTCTTCCCGTTGCAAACTCTGATCAAGAGCACCTAACGGTGCCTCACTCTGACAGAAAAAGAGTGATAGACTCTCTTTCCTGCCTGTGTTATATATAGCGCATGCAGATACCCTCGTTGTTTCTGGCCAACGTATTTAAACTTTGTTAAACAGGTAAGCGTTCAATCAGAAGCGAGCCGGAGTTCTGACTGGTTAGCTACCTGTACACGTGTGCCAATCATCAGTCACGCGTCCATTACATTATTTTGCTCCTGGCGTACGCCATGGAGCAAAATGCACCCTCGTGTGAATAGGCATTAGAGTGCGACACAATATTATGTACTCTGCTAGTTGCAAAATCTACCTAAATTTGCTGCGGCGACAGGTTAAGCTTCATTTGAAGTCATTCTTTCTGCCAATGTTTTTCTCGTGTACTAATTTTGCTTCTCCATTTGGATGAAAACTCCATAAATTTTGCATGAAATTGCTGCTTGTTAGCTTTACTTTCGACAATCTAACAAACAAGAACCTTAACAGATACTAGAAAATATTTCAATTTAACTGATTTATGCCACATTTTTACTGAATAGCTACTTGATATTATTATTTAATTATTTCTTTAACAGTAAGAGAAAATGAAATAATTAATTTACACTATTACAAGAACAAAACCTGTCTATAAACGTACTATGTTTGAAAAATAAGAATTTAAAGACTTTAGATCAATGCTGCTGAAAAATTTCACCGCCATTTTTAAGTCGGACAATTTCAATGACAGCTCAGACAAATGGTGAGGGCCTCCAGAAATCCATTTATGATCGTCACCTAAACGAATGTTATTTAGGTTTTGTAATTTTGTAAATTGCGAGCCCCAATGTGCCTCGAGTGCCAAAGTGTTAAGGCTTAACTGACGACAAACTTAACGGTGCGCCTGGGCTAATTTTTTACTTCAGTTGAAAAACAAATTAATTTTTCAAGGAAACAAAAGTAATAAAGGAATATTTACAATTTAATGAACGATAGAAAGAATGAAAGAAAGAAATGAAATTAAGAAGATGTCTATGTACTTATTGAATCATCATTCATCATTCATCATTCTTATTAGGTGGTTCTCTAGCTCTCATAATTATCTTTATGCATTCAGAATTTGTTGCGCGGCCGCCTCAGCGGCCGTGCATACTAATTTCAGTCAATGCACTGAAACTGAAATTGCATGTAATCATGCTCAGTTTCAGTGCATTGAACTGCACTGCTAATCTACTATCAGCTTGCCTGCTGATGCATGCGATGTGTATGCGTGAGTGTTTGAATTTGTGCACGGACTGTTGGCAGATTTGACAACAATATAAGTGAACTGTTTGCATCGAAGTGTAGCAAGAACTTTGTTGTATGAAGAATCGAAAAGGCGAAATGCCGTAGCCAACGCTGCGAGTTTAGTGCATGAAGGGAACGCCCACATAGCGACTAAAGCTTTCACTATATTTGAAAGTATAGCCTTAGACACCGTATTTTTTCGAAAAAATCCTGTCTTGAATAGAACTCCTGTCCCGAATAAAGCAGCTGCTTGAATAGAACTCCTGTCTGGATTAAAGGCCCTGTGTGTTAGTGGTCACAAAAAATGAAACCCCTACCTTGAATAACCCTGGGGTTATGTTCTTCGATAATATACCTACATACATTTACATATTTGAAAAAGGACAGCCCATTAAAAAGAAAACTGGTTAAAATCTTCTGCTTTCACTGTTTGTTTGTTGTTGATTGGTCGGATACTCGGATCCTAAAACCTTGTGGTTGCGGAAGAGGCCAGTACAATTTTTGTGAGAACAATAAACTTTGTGTGTGGTGTATGACGGCTTGCAGGACGTTAGGGCGGCGTAGTCTTAAGTGGCCCAACCCTGAATTGGCCCAACGTCTGCTATTGGCTGTCAGAGTGAGTGCTCAAACAGCCGTGCGTTTTGGAACCAAAGTCGTAAATTCGGCATGATTGTGTGGTACCAATTACTAATTAGGGAATAGGTTGCAAGTTCACAACTAATGCACGAAAAAATGGAATGCAAAAATGAAAGTTAGGACCCACAGGGTGGAATGCATAAAGGCAGTCTTACGTTAAAACCAGGCTAAGGCGTTCTATTTCAGTGAAATAGAACATCGTAACGAAAAATTCTACACGTATTACCTAGGATAGAATGTTCGCTTAGACTGTGTTTTAGCAAGACTGGGTTAAGACTGCCTTCATGCATTCCACCCACAAAGTTTGGGTGCAATGGTTTCGCCCGGCTGTCAATTTCCGACGATAGCTGTCTTTTTTCTTTTGCAAAGCGAGCATCCTTTCGTCAACATCCGGTTCGGAGGCTATGGACTACAGCATACATGTAACGGGGAAAAATTTGGAGGGACCCTCCCTCCTGATCAACCATATATCGAATAACAAAATATCGAAATCGACCAAAATAGACCAAATATATACCAATATCTTGCAAATTTTTTCGCCATGCCATTTTTACTAAACTTTGCCCAAACTTTCGAGACCCTCCCTCCCGGCCCCTAGATTTTAGGGGGTGTCCCCCCTCATCCCACCATCATTACGTCAAGTAAAACCCGCAGCTGACTCATTGTCTTTAGTTTCCGAACATGTCAGTCAATGAGCAATGTTTGACAATGAGCTTCTGCTCCTGCTGTTTTCGACGTTAAATAAAAATTATATATATGTATATATATATATATATATGTATATATATATATATATATATATATATATATATATATATATATATATATATATATATTGTATATATACTGTATATATATATAATATATATATATATATATATATATATATATATGTGTATATATATATATATATCACAAATTTAACTGACACTTAGTAACTGAGTATTACCAAGAGTACATAACAGGGAAGAGTATGGTGTCTTGACTTCAGGGATGGTTACCCCCCTCGTTTCATCACACCACCAGCGTTACCATGCTGATAACGTACTGAAACCAGAATCAAGACACGACCGATTTCGAGCAGGTAACATGCTGGGGGGGTTCCCCCCTGAAATCAAGACTTTTCTTGATTCGAGGGGGTACCCCCCTGAAATCAAGGCGTAAAAGGGCTGTTTCGGTTGGAGCATCGTTCCGGCCGATTAGCTAGGATAGGGAAGATTGTCATACTCCTCCCTATTACGTACTCTTGGTACTACACATGTCCCTGGGATTATGTATTCACGAAAATTCAATTATTTCTGTAGCATTGCACATTTGCACTGGTTTTCAACATTTTGCTGTAGGCCGCGCTACATTTTACCGAAACGGTAAAATAATACTATCGGTCATTCTGTGAAATTTATACGCTCGTCAACAAAAGTGCTTGTTTATTAGATAATGTCTAGGCAGGTACGGCAATATTACATTTTAGCAGTTCTGTGGTGTCAAACTTTGGTGTCCATCAAATAGCTGTCACAAATCAGCCCATTGGCAAAACTCAAAATGAAGGGATACATAAGGAAGAAAGTAAACAAGAAATGTGTTTTTTTTCAAAAAATAAATTAAAAACAAAAAACAGAAAGGAAAAATTAAGACAAATTTCAAATGAATAAAGGGCTAGCTGTTAACCAGAACTATTACAAACATGTCCATACAAAAATTGTATTACGTACTGTATGCAAGAATTTTCAATGTTAACGCCATAAATTCTTTTGAAACAAACACAACAAATTGTTTGTTTTGTTAATATACTAATTCTGATTATAAACGCTAACTGTCTATGAGTTCCTAAGATTATGCATCTGTTTTATAAAAGAAATAAATACCAGAGTAGTCACAAACGGAGCTCCAGTCATCCTGAATTTGACACATCGGAATGCAAGAGTCTCTTACATATTTAGCTTTGCTAGATCCACCGAAAAAAAAATCTGTCGACAAAATACTACGATATGTTTTTTTGTTCATGCCGTAACCATCAGTGAAAAGCACGTATCTGAAAAATTACAAATCCGTTTGAACTATATTATGATTCTCGTTACTTTATTATATGTCATATGTGAAGTTATGTGAGGAGATTTTTCATTCATGGAATTATAAATATTGTCATTTTGTCTCAATAATTAGCGTCACTAACGGCAGTTAGTAAATTAGCGTCTGAGGTCCATAATTGGGCGTTTCGAATATGCAGTTAGATCAAGTGACTCCAGCAGTGACTCCGGAATCATACACATAATAGATGTCTTGAAAATATGGTAAATCAATATAAACTGGCTATTCTCTACTGAATATGCCCTGCGGGACGCTGAGGTAAGTATAATAGGCCAAATGGCAATATCCTTTCGCTTTCAACTAAAAACCAAAACTGAAGCTGAAACTGACCTGTTGAAAATCTGAAAACTAAAGCATTTTAATCTGGCTGAATTTCGATAAAACTGCCCCTTATTGATTTATGTTGCAAAAAGTCACATTTAGCTGATTTTTTTCTATTATTGGTTTGGCGCTATCGCGACAATCATGATACAGCTAACCAATTATTTCAAAATAATTAAAAGCAAAACATGAAAACGTTTTGGACGCAAGAAATTAAACAAGGCGTTATGTCTTTGCAAAAGTTGTCCTCCATTTTCGTCTAGTCTAGATCTGTCGTCTTGCAATTTTATTTTTTTAAGGTAATAGTATTTCAATAAAAACTAATTAAGTTTCGTCGCGTTACGTTGCCACGTTTTTACTCAATCTAAACTTGTGTACAGTACCCAGCGGAATTATCTACCTATGACGCTGGAGTCAGCGTCACTGACTGCAGTTTGGAGTCAGTGATTGCAGTCATCTGCTGACGTCACAGGTTCATAAAATTGGACTGGATGATTAAATTTCATCCACTGACTCCGGAGTCAGCATCAGTGACTCCGGAGTCGGAGTCATCTGAGTCATTCCTAGCTAATGTACGTACGTTTGCAGACAGAAATGCTTTCACTAGTCTTAGGGCTCTTTAGTTTCATATCAGTGAGCATATGTCAGCACAAGCACACAATTTAATAAACACAAAATGCTCAAAACAAAGCCCAAGTACAGAACAAACAAAGCTCAATTATGACTTGACCACTACTCCAAATTGGTGACCAGAAGTTATGTATTTGTTCCTTTTATTTATAATTCTCTATACTAATTCGACAGTAATTACTCTTACCAAGAGTACATAGTAGGGAAGAGTATGACACTCTTCCCTATCCTAGCTAATCGGCCCGGACGATGCTCCGGCCGAAATAGCGCTTTTACGGGTTGATTTCAGGGGGGGGGTACCCCCCTCAACTCATGACATGTCTTGATTTCAGGGGGGAACCCCCCCCCCCTCAAAACCGGGAAGTGTCTTGATTTCAGGGGGAGGTACCCCCCCCTCGTTTCAGCACACTGCCAGCTCGAAAACGGCGGTGTCTTGATTTCAGTGGAGATACCCCCCCTGGTTTCAGCACGTTGCCAGCATGGTGAGCGTGAGCTGGTGGTGTCTTGACTTCAGGGGGGTTACCCCCCTCATTGCCGCACACCACCAGCTCACCATGCTGGCAACGTGCTGAAACCAGGGGGGGCGCCCCCCCCCCCCCGCTGAAATCGAGACACCACCGTTTTCGAGCTGGCAGTGTGCTGAAACGAGGGGGGGCTACCCCCCCCCCCCTGAAAATCAGACGCTTTACGGTTTTGAGGGGGGGACCCCCACCCTGAAATCAAGACATGTCATGATTCAAGGGGGGGGGTACCCCCCCCCCCCCCTGAAATCAAGGCGTAAAAGCGCTGTTTGGCCGGAGCATCGTCCGGGCAGGTTGGAGGTAGGGAAGAGTGTCATACTCTTCCCTATTATGTACTCTTGCTCTTACATGCAATTTCAATAGTTAAAATAAAAAAATAAGTTAAAATAAAAACACTTAATGTGTTTAAACTTTATTACTATTATTATATGTAGCGTGCACATTACTGCATACGTAACGTTAAATACAACACAAGTTCGAAAAAATACGCCTTGCGTGGAATTTAAAAAAAACACCAAGACCGCCAAAAATACAAAGCCTGGTAACTTAAGACTAATATCTAGTAACAGCATGTAGTATGTACTATAATATTTTATATTTTTGTGAAAAATTAAGTAAACATGAAATTTAAGTTTATAAAATGAATAAAATAAATAATAAAATAATAACTAGTAACTTATTTGTAGTAATACTGCGTGATTATAAAACCAATTAAAGAAGTGCATAATAGATCTAGACTAATCGAATTTATTATTGGGTCCCCTTTAAACAGCAAAATACTTTTTCGCAACCAAGACCAACCAAAACTTACTGCTAACTAACAATATTTCAAAGTCCAGGATACACAAATTTTCCACATAACGTTTTTGGTACTCGGACTGTCATTAAACTGCCATTTTTTAGCTGATTTCCGAATAACAGTTTTTTTAGTAATTTTGTTTTTAAATTTAGCTCTTTAAACTTTTTTAGTAGTTTTCAGTTTTTAATTGTTTTCATTCAGATAAAAAAGTTAGATAAAAAACAGTACCATTCGCACGTTTTAATTTTTGATCTCCAGTTATTTGCTGTTGTATATACAAAATTCGTTTTATAAATTGTAGTGTAGCAAATTAATTTTTAAATGAACACGAAATAAAAACTGTTGACTGGCCCCCGCAAAGCCCCGATTTAAAAGCTATAAAAAATTTATGGCATGATCTCAAATACTACTTGAAGGCTGAATATCATCCTACTAATCAGCAAGAACTTGTTAGTGGAATAAAAACTTTTTGGAAAAGTAAAGTGTCCATGGAGAAATGTAAAAAGTACATTAAACATGTGCTTACTGTCGCGCCAGAAGTTATTAAGCAGGACGGCGGACCTACAATTTATTAGCTGTTGTTAAATTCTTGGGCTTTGTTTCGCGCATTTTGTGTTTATTAAATTTTGTGCTTGTGCTTAAACATATGCTCACTGATATGAAACTAAAGAGCCCTAAGACTAGTGAAAGCATTTCTGTCTGCAAACGTACGTTTATTAGCTAGGAATGACTCAGATGACTCCGACTCCGGAGTCACTGATGCTGACTCCGGAGTCAGTGGATGAAATTTAATCATCCAGTCCAATTTTATGAACCTGTGACGTCAGCAGATGACTGCAGTCACTGACTCCAAACTGCAGTCAGTGACGCTGACTCCAGCGTCATAGGTAGATAATTCCGCTGGGTACTGTATGTATGTTAATCAAAAGGTTGCTGCTCTCTTAGTTTTCTTAAAATAAAAACATAAGTAGGATTAAAAACCTAAAATGATGGGAAGGCAAGCTGAAAATTTTAAAAAAGAAAACTTAAAAAGTTAGCATTTCTTGATTAATCGCATCGGTAATGTTAAAGAAACACAGTTTAAGTAATCAAAGACTATAGCTAAATGGCTGAAAATGTATGAATAAATTGAATCAGTTCGACAAGGCAAAATGGCGCGATAACTAAAAGCAAAATAAAACCTGATAATTGCTGGCACTAAAGCAACTTGTTTGGGACAAAAGTGAATTTGGTGGACATGTTGAACGCATGCAAAAACTAAATTTATTAAAAATATTCACGTTTTATTATATTACGCGCTTTCTGTGATTATGCCATAATGAGAACTTTTCAACTTTACGCATTTTGTTAATGTAAAAAGTCACTTTTCTAGCAATAAATTGCTATATCTTAATTTGATACTGCTTTCAAACAGACAGTAATGTCCATCTCTAATATAATTTACGCATAATGGGAAATTAACTAATTCAGAAGATAAAACTTTAGACACCTGGAAACATAATAGCAATAGCAACAAATGTTGTCAACATATTACCACAAATGCAAATTACACGCTAAAATCCGCATAAAGACCTGTCGGCATTGCGATGCCGACAAAAAAATATTGAAGAAAAAGAAAAAAATTGACATCCAGTTACTGGCATACTGGCAGCTCGTTACTTAAAACAAAGGGGAAGTTAGAGTTAGGCGTTTATTGATAATTTACTAGCTTAACTTTGCATGTATATTTCTCCTACGCTTACGTTTTTACTTCATCATATTGTCAAACTTATACACTCATCCTTAATGTAGTAGTTAACACGGGTTCACTTTTATTGTGAGACAGCTGTGTTAATTGACGCGACGATGACCATTGTGAACGCACCCATTGTCGACACTCCGCATTGGCCACACAATGGATGAGTTTAAACATTTGAGAAGGTCTAATAGTCTGTCGCACACCAACAGTAATTTGCAGTGCGGTCAGAACACACACTAGACTAGCGCCCTTGTAGACACTGGACTAAGTTTTAAAACTGCAATTATAATGTATTAAGCCAGAGCCTGTCAATGATGCTGGAAATGACTAAAAAGATAAACGATGAATGGACAGTTTCACAAGAGCGTGAAAAGTTTTCGAGCACCTAATCCAGCTTGAGAGGTCCAGCAGTCTCCGCTAGCACTACAAGTAAAGTTTTTGGAAAAACAGTAGGTTTCGCAGCTGACGCATTGTTCATTGTTAAAAATCTTCATTATATCCTCATCCTGCATAGTTGATTTTATTTAGGAGCTGAGGACAGGAGCCATAAGCCTAAGAAACCACCAAGGTTTCAAAAAAGGCAACGTAAAAATGGTCCAAGCAATTCAAGGCAAAAGAACGCGTCAGTGCCCATTGTTTGTGTTCTGCAATGAGACACACTAGTTGGACCAGTGTCGTAATTACCCTACAGTTACCGCACGACTGATAGAACTGGGAAACAAGTATTGGGTTTGCCTAGGCGATAAGCATCAGCATATACTGCAAGAAAGTGAAAATTTATCATTCATCTTTGTGCCGTCACAAGTTTGGGAGCACCGATAAAGCACCGCGCACACAGTAGCAGTAGCGTAGCTGCAGAGGAGCAGCCAGAGGCAGATTGTGTTCCCACATATCAGTCGGAGAATGAGTCAGTTTTACTTGCGTCGGGAGAAAAAGTTGCCTTACCAACAGCAATAATTCCCGTAATGGGTCGCCAGGATACAACACAGCAGTTTTCGGGTGTCCGCACGTTATTCGACCCTAAAACCAATCCTTCATACTACTCAGAAAAACGGGCGAAGAAGCTTGGACTTGTCATGGAACCAGGACCATCTCTATCTGTAAATTGTTTCGGTTCAGTAAGCCCAATCAAGCTTCCGACAAAAGGATCTGTTTTCAAAATAGAAAATGACAACGAATAGACGTGTGACATTTGGGTATCTGTTATTCCTCAAATTTCTGGTCAGCTACAAAGGTCCCTTATCCTGATTAACAAACTAAAAAAATGGGTACAAAAAATAAAGCTGGTGGTTTCCTACCCGCGATGTGCCAATCACCTCCCGATGAGCAATTGATTGGTAATGACTACTACCTTGATTTTATAATTGGTGAGAAAATTAAAGTTGAAAAGGGGCTTTACCTACTGAACATTTACCTACCTACTGAATATTTTTGGTGGATATTGTCTGGTCGCCTGCCGACTGGTCATCAGGAAGACAACTCAATTTTTATGTGTGGGGGTTACGGCGGGATTGGTAGATATTCTTAAGACCATGTCATCCTTACCTCATGATTTTGTTCCGCAAAAGGCACCGAAGCCTTTGATTATTAGTCACTGGAAACACTTGGTATCACGGACAATTCTGACACGTCTGACAACGACAAGGCCGCGAAACACTTTCAAAAGACAGTGACATTAAAAGACAATTGGTATTCAGAGTCCCTTCCGTGGAATGATAATGCAACTGAGCTGCAAAATAATTATAAGCTCTGTACATGGCGGATTAATGGCTTAATTTGGCGATTGAAAGAGGACAACGACTTGTTCAGTAAATATGCCGAAATAATTGATAATCAACAAAAAAGGGGTGTGATTGAAAAAGTTTATCAAACTTGTCCGCTCGAAACGAAATGTCATTACATTCTTCATCACGCAGTAGTCACGACTCAAGTAGCCGACATAGAAAAGGCGGTCTTACAAACTGGATTCCAATAGCAGGACCGCGACTCAGTGCGATTTATATGGCTAAAAGAGACAAACAACAAAACTACGGTTGAAAATCTGCAGATTTATAGATTTTGCCTAGTATTATTTGGCTTAAACTGCAGCCCTTCGCTGCTCGCGCAAACCGTAGCATTCCGCATTAAATAAACCAACACAAAAGTTTTACTGAAACTATTGCAGGACATGTATGTAGATAATGTCGTTTCTGAGGTGCAATCCGATGGAAAAGCAAAAGAAAGTTTCAGTAAGGCTTTCTTGAAACTTCGAGAATAGACATCAAGCCCTAGCACGTTCGTTCAGTCCTTGCCGATCAAAGATAAAAGTCAAAACCGATAAAATCAAAGTTTTGGTTTAAACTGGGACACGAAGTCTGACACATTGTCCATTGCAACTGTTGGAAAAAATTAAGCAAGTGCTCAGACTAAACGGGAAGTTTTAAGTGGGCTTTTTAGCATTTTTTATCCACTGGGTCTTTTTTGCTTACGCCATAAAGGCCCAGTATATTTTGCAAGCTATATGCAATTCTATTTAATTCAATTGGGACGGGAAAATTTACGACAGCACGGTGGCAGATACGGCAGCACGGAAGGAAAACTTAACTTTGATCAGTCAAATACATCAAGTTCAAGTACAACGACTAGTGCAAACAACCAAAAATTGCATGCTAATACCATTTTGTGACGCTTCAGCCACCAATTTCGCAACTGTGGTTTACCTAAGAAGTGCTGGCGCTGAAAGCGTAAACGTTAACATGCTGTTTTCAAAAAGCCGCTTAAGGTGGTAGTGTCGCCAAAGCAGTTTTGCTCCTAGGTTGCAAAAAGAGAGATTTTTGTTTTGAAATTGTACGTTCACTGAGAAACTAGTAAAATGCTATATGGTGTCAAATGAATAGTTCCAGACACTTAACTACCAATATCTACCAATATTTTGAACCAATCACCATCCGTAAGCCAGACATCACACAATACGGACATAAAAATTCAAAAAATCAAGCCAGGTATCAAATTGGCCAGCTTTGTGAAGTACATATGACGTTTTGACGCACAATTTTTTGCCACAAATAAGAAAAATGAAAAACAAAGGTACGTTTTTCTTTTGATTTCAGAATAAATGTCCAAACTTCTCACAATTTATCATTATTGCTCTGAGTACTTCACAGTTTACTCACAGTTTCACAGTTCAAACAGGTGTTACTCCACAACAACTCAAGCAATTTACACTAAATCTTGTCTGCATAAACTAGAGCATATTTTCTTTTAGTTTGTGTGAAGAATCTAAACAAAATGTTTTATATTTGTGACGAAATTATCGAATGAGAAGAGGTTTTCAAAACGTCATTTTTCCGAATTTGCGACTTCACTGCTAACCGTATGCTGTATCAATTTTGCTGACACTTAGCCAAAATATTTTCCTTGAAACATATTTTCAGAATGTATAAAGAACAATGTCTTATCTCTCACTAAAAAAGCTTTGTAGTCGCGCAAAATCGACTGCTTTCGCGACGCTAACTTGGTAAACCCTTAAAAGAAAAAGACGATACCGAGGCTCGAACTTATGGGTGCACCGGTTGGGTCCTGATCCCTGGTGGTCACCACCAATGGTCACCGCAGCCAAAATCGCTATGCCATTGTTAGATATTGAATTGAAAAAGTATTCCCCACATATCCGGCTTTTACGAGTCACAACCTGGTGCCTCAGATTCGTAGCAGTATGTCGAAAACGAAAATCGGGCAAGTCTCGGCTTACAGTAAGTGAATTACAACCGTCAAATATTCTGTGGAAACGTAGTGTTCAGAAAGTAGCATTTGAACAAACTATACAAGCTGTTAAAAACGGGAGAAGACACTCGATGATGCAACTTGGAGTAGCCTGGGACGTCAAACAAATTTTAAGGTGTAAAGATAGACTTGGCAATAGCAACCTTCTTTACGAGTCAAAGTTTTCTAAACTATTGCCGAAAGCCCACGCCTACACAAAACTGGTTGTTGAAAACATTTACAGAAGAACCAGTCACATGTCTGCACAGCATATACATACATTTTTTAGAAACAAATACTGGATACCAAAAGTGCGTAGTCTAATAAGTAGTGACATATCTTGTTCTGTGACGTGCAAGAAGGCCACGGGGAAGCCGTATTTACTACCCTTGTCGCAAATCATCGCTAATTCTTGTTTCACATTAACTGGCGTTGATTTTGTTGGGCTCTTAAAAGTCAAAGATGACACAAATGTCCGAAAGATTTGGATTGCTCTGTTCACGTGTTTAAGCACTAGAGCCGTTCACCTAAAGCTTGTGATAGTTAAGTCAGCCACTGAATTTTTGATGGAACTGAGACAATTCATTGCAAGACGGGTCAAACCAGTGACTTGTAGCAAAGGTAGCTAAACACGGTTTAGAAAAGGAGGATCTCAGTGTGATGAACTTTTGTGCCAATGGCGGTATAAATTGGTCCTTCATAACAGAATATGCCCCTTGTATATTTAATAGAGCGTGTATGTGTGCACATTTAATGTGCATGCTAATTTTCCTGCTCCTATTTGTTTTATTCTCACTAGCTAGTGTTACGGTGAGTGAGCTTAAACATTTGAAAGGCCTATCAGAAATATTAAACTTAACTAAATTTTGTCGACAATGCTAAGTGTCACCAAAACAAAAGTCGACAATGCGAGTGCAGCCCATTGACATCCGTCGAATTTTTATGGATAGTTATTTTCCGTACCTGCCAAATTACTTCAATTTACCACTCTCAATAATAATTCACAGCACTTTCAAATTCCTCTCTAGTGACCTGTACTGTAAAGTAAATACAACCGGTTTGTCACACATGCTTACGCACATCGACACATGCATAGACACGTAATGAATTACCTAGCTGGCTGTACTATTTAACGTATTATTGTACATATAACATAAATAAAACAGTTAAATTATTGAAGGTTTTTATTTAACAACATTTCAAAACTATCGCCATCAGGACTCGCCATCTTAAGTAAACTGATAAACAATTAAGGTGCTATACGTTTTTTTCTCGTATATATTCAACGATTTTAGGTACATCACTGCAGATTATCCAAAAAAATTGTCGTCTTTGAGGATCAGATATATTAAAACTACACTTTTCCACAGTGGTCAAAATTGAAAATCGAAAACTTTTCTGTTGGACTCAGTATAAAAGACCAAAAAGGGCAATCTTGAATATACATGTGTATATATGTTGAAAGACAGATGATGCCCCATTTTAGAAAGAAAGAAAAAATGGTGGCGCCCGGTGGCACCCGGGCCACTTGCATCCACGAAAAGAATGCTAACCACTACACCACAGTCCCCAAACCTCAAACGCCCTACTTTTCTTTTACAATATAGGCATTCAAAGTTCATATTATAGGTATTTACACGTCCTACTTCAATCACACTGCACTCACTCATGGTTTCCTGGCTTACCCGACAGCACAAAACAAAATGAAACACAACCAAATTTTAGTTTTAACTGACTCCCCCTTAACTGAAACCAAGGTTTTTTTTGCGGTTCACCCCTTACCAAAACCGAGGGTTTTTTAGTTTACCCTTAACTGAGGACCATAGAAGGGAAACAGATTATGACATGTCAATTTCACGTAGCGTTTACACAACCTGTGTACGTTAACCATTCAAAATTGCAAAAAAACAACATGAAAAAATGTAAAAATAATGAAAAATGAAGAAAATGAACAAATTTTTTTCAAACAATTGGGTAGCTGTAAGCATTCAAATATTTTTCTAAGCTTACTTAGCTTTGCAGGTTTCATTCCAGTACGCAGAAATCGAGTCTATTTGGAATGGTTCAACCATATAGTCGTAAAAAGGATGTATAACAGCACCGTAGCAAAACTCAGCAGCACTTGGATGAAATACGTTTTCCCACACTTTCGGTCCATAATAATTTTCTTCGAAGCTGGAAAAGTACTGCTACTGTAATAATAGCACATATACAAGTTATTCCACATGAGTACATGCATATACTGTTTTTGTACTTCCATTAAAACAGCTGTTGTAGCAGGTGAAGTTTCCTTGGTAAGTATTTTGGTGAGTAATTGTTGGAAGGATAGTAATTTTGCCTACCTGCCAAATTACTTCCATTTATTTCTCTCAATATTATTGTAGCGTACTTGCAGTTTACTTCGTAGTAACATTAACTGTAATGTAAGTGGGAGTCAAGCGGTCAGCTTGGTCAGGTTCGAGCAGAGAAGTAATCACAGGCCTATCTGACCAGTGACCACAATCTAGGGCGATTTGGAGACAAAACACAACGAATGATGAACGGGTTTTTATTGGTGTAGAAATAAAAAGGGACAAAAGCAGAACGACAGAAAGACAACAGTAGGGACAATAGAGGCATAAGAGGGACGCAACCTGCCCACCTAAGGGACTCACACGGAAGTACGTAAAAATAAATTGAGTGTGTTGCACTTGGTGATGCACCTAAAGTTATACATTTCGTCATACTTGACATAAGTACAGCTGGTTTGTGACGCTTTACAGGTGGTAGTAACGATTTCGATAATTTTTGCATAACGTGTGTGATTCTATAGAAAATACTCGATATTTGGTGGCCTAGAACTATAAGTTGTTCCAGTATAGTCTGCCAAAAAATTGTTCATGACTTTTTTAAGCAAATCAAAAGTCATTTTTAGGTTACTAGGTACGCTTTTCATTCAGAAAATTTTGAAATTCTCGTGTTTCCATGTCAATTTTTTGAAAATGCGATTTTTGTATTCATAGTGGTAACTTCTTCTGTTGAACAAAAATCCGGGGTATTGTCTTAATCAGTAACATCTATGACACAGCTACAGCTCCTTATTTTCTCGAAGGTCAACAGGGGAAAATTATCTAAAACACAAAACTGAAACTTACATAAATTTATCAAAGTCATGCTGTTGACAACGATCTATAAACATCAATAAATCAGCATCAGGGTGGAGTTCTTTACATCGTTGTTGCGCTTCAACTAACGCAGCATATTTTATGACTGGCGGATAGTAACAGGCACGATCACGTCGAATGAATCCAGTTGGACATTTGCGGGATTGATTGGTTGTAGGACCTATAAATATTTATGGAATTTGCAGTTTTAAGTTTCGTCATCCATATTCACATGCCGGAATAAGCGAGTATTATAATAAACTTCAAGTGTAATTTGAGTTACAACGCATTGAAAAATAACACATTTATTTTAATCTGTCGCAACCTCAGTAGCGACATGACTTTACATTTGTTTTTTCCTACATAAATTGCACGTCTTACATGTATTTTTTGCGGTGAATTTGTGTGCGTGTGTAGTTTTTCTGCAAGGAGTGATTGTGTGTGAGCTGGTCCAGGCGGCCAGCCAGCAATCTTCGGTTTGCATGGTTAGCTAGCTTACTGTAGGGACGAAATGACCAAATTAGACTGAGACTTCAATTATCGAAACTAGGCAATCAATTTATATGAACACTTCAATAATTATTTAAAGCAAGCAGCTAAAAAACAGCAAAAGTTGTCCCAAAACTAAGAAAAACGCACGTGGACAGTAGTTTCAAAATATTAGTAAACAAATTTCCAACCAAAAAGTCTTAATCATATTTAAGCTTAGCAGTTTTATTAGTACCTAATTGGTCAAGCACGGTTTTATCACAGTGTCGATTATTCTGTAAGGTTTAAAGTTTCAGTCGTTTATTCTGTAGTTGCTGGTGAAAACTTCGTAAATCAGAAACTAATTTCTGGTTTCTGAACTAAGTCTGACAAAAAATAGATAGGCCAATTACTTATTTTAGTGGTATGACTTCTGCGACTACTTGCTGTACTCTTGATAGTCAAAATCTATTTTTTGGGTCGACCGAGATTTTGGGGCTTTGGGTTGCTACGCTGTTTCTGTACCTGAATTGGGGAACAAAATGTAGGGATGGATTGGGGGAAAGGTTTGGATCAGGTATGTGTAAGACTTTGCAAGTGCAATCTTTCATGGTTATGTATTGAATGTGGATCCGCACGTTCTCGTCTGAACTTGGCAAACAATATCATTGCAGGTAAATGAAGAAACCATGAGTTTGGGTTAATTGAGGTAGACTTCGAGGACTACGTTTCAAAATGGTATTGGGTTGGTTACATGAGTAAGGTGACAAACAAGTATTGTCATTTAATTCTTGCGTTGTTTAATAGAAGGCTTAACGGCTTAATAAAAAAGTAATTGGGGCTACATAACTTTGGGGTTGAGGTGCAGGATTTAGCATTCTCCAAGTCAATGTAGAAGTCTCAGGCTCAATCCTCTGCAAATTTTTCTTTCCTTTTTTCACAAAATAGAAAAATACTTTTCCCAACATATATTATTATTTAACTTTATTCATCGTAAAATTTACAAACAATTTCACAAAAATGCCGAAAGACCTTTCTGAAAGTTGAAGAAATATGAGCGACAGGTTCAACATCTTTTGAAGGGACTTCTTCCAGCTATTGTTGATTATGACTTAAATTCTACTGTGGCCGTGGACCAAAATTCAATAAATTTTGCATAAAATTGCTGCTTGTTGCATTACAGCAAGTTAGTCAAGCGGTTCTTGACAATAGTACCAAATGGCACAGCGCTATAGTGTCATGTGTCATGTTCAACTCCTCGGCTAGTGTCATGTAAAACTTCGCTGTTATTATTTGATAGATTAAAAATATGCAAATGAGATCATGTCTGCGTAGATACTTACCAAATGTCAAAAACTTTTGCTTTTCTGCTATCTTGGATGGTCGGTTAGTTTCATATATGTTCTGTGTTGTTCGATGCTATAGCTACAGCTGTGTCCTGTGTCAGCACAGACGAGTTCGCAATAAGCTTAGCTGAGTCAGGAGCGTTGACCGAATCTCAGCAATCAAAATACATATAATACTTTTTGCAACGACGCGCAGCATGTGATTTTTTGCACGAACAGACAAATCTAACGTCAGAGCAGGGCAGAAAGCAGTCAGAAAAAAGTAAGCCCGCTAGCAGACCTGGGCAGCAAAAAACGACGAAAGTGTATTAAATGTCACGTGCTCAGAATAGATTGGCATCCAACAGACATTGGTGTTGCCAGAAAAGAGTACGTCTGATGTCCATTTGTCGCGCCCAACGTTAAATTTATGGGACAAACAATCTATCTCTTCTCGCAGTTCTTCACTGTTACAACAGCTGTTACCAGACGCGATGCTAAAATTCTGCCCACGCTTTGACGAACGGATTAATTGGTGCAACAGTGAGTTTTCGCGACTCTGAACATCTTGTCCATTGACCATGGTGCTTATACAGGACTACTGGTAGCTACTGCGGAACAGCTTTTAGTATTTAGTATTTTTCAACCCGAACAGCTAAATTCTGCTCACAAGCGCTTGATGCGCACCGAAAGGAAAACTAAAGAGACACGGTTGAAAGCAATTGACGTAAATACCGCCTACTAAGGTGACTACGTTGTGGTGGTAGATCACGCAACCAAGCTGAAAGCAGCAACAAACGCATTCACAAACGCGATCGCAAAGCAGGATGTAAACAAGGCGGTTGTGTGTCTAGCGAGCCTCAAATTGGCATTTGCAGCCATGGTTTTTTTTCTCTTTTTAGCATGGCTCCTCATTATTTTGTTCTGCCTGTTGCGGGAAACATCCAATTGTCTATCCCGGAGGGACTAAAGGCCAAATCATGGGAATGAAAATTATTCGGTGCGTGCAACCTCAGCGACCCGGGCAAACACACGCGGGCTCACTTGGAGGCAAGCGCTACAACATTTTTTATCCATTACAGGGTTCCGCACATACAAAAGGAGTTCCAGACAGCCAATTTCAAGGTTGACCCGCTATGTGAAAAGCGGTTAGTAACCGGACAGGAAACCGGTTCGCATAAAGCATATGAGCTGGTGTTGCATATTTTGTGTTATGTTGTTATAGTTGTCACTATGAACTGTTATGGCAGACAATGTGAGTGGATGAACTTGTGTAGGCACCTTAACGGGGGAGGCAAATAACGCTAACGCAGATCCTACCTACTGCTAAATTTCTGCCCGGGCTTGTAGCGGGCCCCGGGCCGAGGTCGAGCTTCAGCAGTGTACGAACAACGCCTGCATAAAAAATCTATTAACTTTTGACAAACGTACGTACATTGCGCAGAATAGTCATAAGCGCACAAAACTGGACCAACATATGTTTCGTTTCAAGTTCATATTAATGTTGTGTAATATGTACCCAGTTTTATTTTTTACAATTTTTTGTCTTTGTATATAATTGTATTTTTATATTCATGCATTGTAGTTTTAATTTTAAATTATTTAATTTTTAAGAACTACTTTTTAGCATTGTTTTTTTTCATATTTTTACTTTAAAGTGCACACTGCACGGTCGTGGACCCAGGGCAGATTGAGTTCTAGTGTACTGCGTAGCAACTGTATTAATTGGACGCATACAATCGATGGGCCGGGCTGTTGCCCAGCTAGAGCCAGTTGGGTTTGGCCAGTAAGCCCGGGCCCGGTCCGGAATATTTGCTAGTGGCATTACTCTACCTACTGCTCACGCGCTTAGTCTATAATTTTTTGTGACACTAACAGTTTCTTAGCATGTAACCTAGCAGTACCCCGAAATGTTACGTTTCAGCAGAAAAAGGCGTTTCAGCTACAAGAGATCAGTGTCACGTTGCCGCACGTGAGCGGTCTTAGTGAAATCGAACTGAGATATTTTGAATTTCCCTGCTGAGACATTAAATTTTTTGCAAATTTTATTAAACCACCTAAGTGGAAGTAAAGAACCTATCACATTCTGAAATGTAGATGAAACTTCTTGTAGCTGAAATGCCTCTCTCTGCGAAAAGGTAACAGTTATATGTAACTGAATATCATGTAGTTATTCTTAATTATTAATCGGCAACTGTAGGCTGTAAACGCCTACTGGCATGTAAGTTTAGACGCCCAATATAAAACTTTATTTGCGCTATTTTGTGGTGCCGTTAACGCAAATAATGCAAATGGCACAAATAGCAGGCCATATAATCATACATATGTATCAATGTATGTTCGTCACCATTTAATTACTCTTATCAACCCAAAATGTTAATGCAAATAACTAACACTCAGCCCTTTTACGGCGACGTTGTGAAAGAATGCGAAGAGCATGGTCAATAGCCGCAATGCTTAAAGCCTAAAAACATTTCAAATATTTAAATCCCGACACATTTTACCAACTACAACTGAAGCTTGGAATCTAGAGGTCATTGTGTATACTTAGATGGCTTTCATTTTTGACCATTTTTGTTTGCCTTGGCGGTATTCTTGTTTTATCACACAACTACAGTTTTTTGGCGAGAAATTGCATCTGTTTTGTTATGCTCGAGACCAGCGCTTTGAATTATGGTCATCCTAAACACCTTTAAGTATGTTTCTCATCTCATGAATGCTCTGTTGTTCTTAACCAGGTTAATGCTGCATAATCTTTAATTATAATAAATTTGTTATTGTAGAAAACTTTGCTGCTTTATCAGGTAATATATCTCTTGTTTGTTTTGTGGCTTCTTAAACCAGCCAATTCTTGTGTAATAATTATTAAGCAAATGGTTTGAGCAGAAACTAATGCCCATTGAATCCAAATATCCTTCTTAAAAACTTGAGTCTTAAAATCATAATGAAAATTTAACAAGCGTTAAACTGATAGTCAGTTCAATATTCAGCGTTTACTTTAAAAGCAGCCAAAGCATAGTTTCCAAAAAATGACTTCGTGGTTAAGTAAGCTTATAGTTTGGTCAAGCAGTTAATTGTTTGTGTCTTCAAAAAGTTGTTTATAAAGTACATACCATTTATATTTACATTATATTTACATTTATTGGACAGTGAAATGGCAATTGATCGTAATATTTTGACAGTACGTTTTTAGTTTAATAGTGTTTACAAATAAAAAAAAAAGAATTTATTTTAGTCAAGAAGTTGGTTCAAATATTCAGTTCGTATAAGTTTGTATTTAGTTTATACCTACCTGGTTGACATAATAGTGGAATTACCTATGTAGTATGTAATTGAAATTATAATCATTTGTTGAATTAGTTAAATTTAGTTAAATTATGAAATACATTATATTTTTGCAAGCGGCATTTTTCAATATTTTAGATCCATGTAATTAGATTCAGCAAGCGTCCGGTCTTGTTCGCAATTTTATTTATTGTGACAACAACAGTGTTTGTGATATCAACCTCAAGCTTAACTGTTCATTATTGTAATTTTCCAAAAACAGTTGTTCCTAAGGTACAAAAAAAATTGTCTTTTTAAATTTATTTTTGCCATGTAAATATTTTTATGTCTGATTGCAGGCAGCACAGTGCAGACAGACAACTATTGAAACATGTAATATATGCATGGTTGAACTATATTTGGTATGTAAGAGATAGAAGATATTTTTTGAGTTACTGCATATAGTTTTGTTTCAGATAAAGAGTTACGCCCCGTTTCCTTCCGTAACGGTATGCAACCTGAATCCGTTCTGGAAAACAAGCGCGATGTGGGGTAGCTTTGGCCGTGTCTATGTTCGTTTATTATAAATTAATCTGATCTTGGTTTGGAATAGTCTCAGCATTTCCACCCATATTGAATCTTGACTTTTGCTCTTGACATACTAGGCTTCGTTTAATTGTTTACTCAATTTCAAGCCAAACAAAAAGTTGCTAAATTTAAACAACAACTTTGTCTCAATAGTATAATTCCATATTTCTGGCTTCGTTGTTTAAAGCTGTCCCAGAAAACTAAGATCCGTGTAAATTTGTTTAGCAAATCATTGGTCTGCAGCTAAAAGTTTTTATAAGTTTTCTACAATAACAAATTTATTATAATTAAAGATTATGCAGCATTAACCTGGTTAAGAACAACAGAGCATTCATGAGATGAGAAACATACTTAAAGGTGTTTAGGATGACCATAATTCAAATCGCTATTCTCGAGCATAAAACAGATGCAATTTCTCGCCAAAAAACTGTAGTTGTGTGATAAAACAAGAATACCGCCAAGGCAAACAAAAATGGTCAAAAATGAAAGCCATCTAAGTATACACAATGACCTCTAGATTCCAAGCTTCAGTTGTAGTTGGTAAAATGTGTGTCGGGATTTAAATATTTGAAATGTTTTTAGGCTTTAAGCATTGCGGCTATTGACCATGCTCTTCGCATTCTTTCACAACGTCGCCGTAAAAGGGCTGAGTGTTAGTTATTTGCATTAACATTTTGGGATGATAAGAGTAATTAAATGGTGACGAACATACATTGATACATATGTATGATTATATGGCCTGCTATTTGTGCCATTTGCATTATTTGCGTTAACGGCACCACAAAATAGCGCAAATAAAGTTTTATATTGGGCGTCTAAACTTACATGCCAGTAGGCGTTTACAGCCTACAGTTGCCGATTAATAATTAAGAATAACTACATGATATTCAGTTACATATAAATGTTACCTTTTCGCAGAGAGAGGCATTTCAGCTACAAGAAGTTTCATCTACATTTCAGAATGTAATAGGTTCTTTACTTCCACTTAGGTGGTTTAATAAAATTTGCAAAAAATTTAGTGTCTCAGCAGGGAAATTCAAAATATCTCAGTTCGATTTCACTAAGACCGCTCACGTGCGGCAACGTGACACTGATCTCTTGTAGCTGAAACGCCTTTTTCTGCTGAAACGTAACATTTCGGGGTACTGCTAGGTTACATGCTAATAAACTGTTAGTGTCACAAAACATTATAGACTAAGCGCGTGAGCAGTAGGTAGAGTACTGCCACTAACAAATTTTCCGGGCCGGGCCCGGGCTTACTGGCCAAACCCAACTGGTTCTAGCTGGGCAACAGCCCGGCCGGCCCATCGATCGTATGCGTCCAATTAATACAGTTGCTACGCAGTACACTAGAACTCAATCTGCCCTGGGTCCACGACCGTGCAGTGTGCACTTTAAAGTAAAAATATGAAAAAAACAATGCTAAAAAGTAGTTCTTAAAAATTAAATAATTTAAAATTAAAACTACAATGCTTGAATAAAAAATACAATTATATACAAAGACAAAAAATTGTAAAAAATAAAACTGGGTACATATTACACAACATTAATATGAACTTGAAACGAAACATATGTTGGTCCAGTTTTGTGCGCTTATGACTATTCTGCGCAATGTACGTACGTTTGTCAAAAGTTAATAGATTTTTTATGCAGGCGTTGTTCGTACACTGCTGACGCTCGACCTCGGCCCGGGGCCCGCTACAAGCCCGGGCAGAAATTTAGCAGTAGGTAGGATCTGCGTTAGCGTTATTTGCCTCCCCCGTTAAGGTGCCTACACAAGTTCATCCACTCACATTGTCTGCCATAACAGTTCATAGTGACAACTATAACAACATAACACAAAATATGCAACACCAGCTCATATGCTTTATGCGAACCGGTTTCCTGTCCGGTTACTAACCGCTTTTCACATAGCGGGTCAACCTTGAAATTGGCTGTCTGGAACTCCTTTTGTATGTGCGGAACCCTGTAATGGATAAAAAATGTTGTAGCGCTTGCCTCCAAGTGAGCCCGCGTGTGTTTGCCCGGGTCGCTGAGGTTGCTCGCACCGAGTAATTTTCATTCCCTTGGTTTGGCCTTTAGTCCCTCCGGGATAGACAATTGGATGTTTCCCGCAACAGGCAGAACAAAATAATGAGGAGCCATGCTAAAAAGAGAAAAAAAACCATGGCTGCAAATGCCAATTTGAGGCTCGCTAGACACACAACCGCCTTGTTTGCATCCTGCTTTGCGATCGCGTTTGTGAATGCGTTTGTTGCTGCTTTCAGCTTGGTTGCGTGATCTACCACCACAACGTAGTCACCTTAGTAGGCGGTATTTACGTCAATTGCTTTCAACCGTGTCTCTTTAGTTTTCCTTTCGGTGCGCATCAAGCGCTTGTGAGCAGAATTTAGCTGTTCGGGTTGAAACAATACTAAATACTAAAAGCTGTTCCGCAGTAGCTACCAGTAGTCCTGTATAAGCACCATGGTCAATGGACAAGATGTTCAGAGTCGCGAAAACTCACTGTTGCACCAATTAATCCGTTCGTCAGATCGTGGGCAGAATTTTAGCATCGCGTCTGGTAACAGCTGTTGTAACAGTGAAGAACTGCGAGAAGAGATAGATTGTTTGTCCCATAAATTTAACGTTGGGCGCGACAAATGGACGTCAGACGTACTTCTTTCTGGCGACACCAATGTCTGTTGGATGCCAATCTATTCTGAGCACGTGACATTTAATACACTTTCGTCGTTTTTTGCTGCCCATGTCTGCTAGCGGGCTTACTTTTTTCTTACTGCTTTCTGCCCTGCTCTGACGTTAGATTTGCCTGTTCGTGCAAAAAATTACATACTGCGCGTCGTTGCAAAAAGTATTATATGTATTTTGATTGCTGAGATTCGGTCAACGCTCCTGACTCAGCTCAGCTTATTGCGAACTCGTCTGTGCTGACACAGGACACAGCTGTAGCTATAGCATCGAACAACACAGAACATATATGAAACTAACCGACCATCCAAGATAGCAGAAAAGCAAAAGTTTTTGACATTTGGTAAGTATCTACGCAGACATGATCTCATTTGCATATTTTTAATCTATCAAATAATAACAGCGAAGTTTCACATGACACTAGCCGAGGAGTTGAACATGACACATGACACTATAGCGCTGTGCCATTTGGTACTATTGTCAAGAACCGCTTGACTAACTTGCTGTAATGCAACAAGCAGCAATTTTATGCAAAATTTATTGAATTTTGGTCCACGGCCACAGTAGAATTTAAGTCATAATCAACAATAGCTGGAAGAAGTCCCTTCAAAAGATGGTGAACCTGTCGCTCATATTTCTTCAACTTTCAAAAAGGTCTTTCGGCATTTTTGTGAAATTGTTTGTAAATTTTACGATGAATAAAGTTAAATAATAATATATGTTGGGAAAAGTATTTTTCTATTTTGTGAAAAAAGAAAAGAAAAAGGTGCAGAGAATCGAGCCTGAGACTTCTACATTGACTTGGAGAATGCTAAACCCTGCACCTCAACCCCCAAGTTATGTAGCCCCAATTACTTTTTTATTAAACCGTTAAGCCTTCTATTAAACAACGCAAGAATTAAATGACAATACTTGTTTGTCACCTTACTCATGTAACCAACCCAATACCATTTTGAAACGTAGTCCTCGAAGTCTACCTCAAATAACCCAAACTCATGGTTTCCTCATTTACCTGCAATGATATTGTTTGCCAAGTTCAGACGAGAACGTGCGGATCCATTTTCAATACATAACCATGAAAGATTGCACTTGCAAAGTCTTACACATACCTGATCCAAACTTTTCCCCCAATCCATCCCTACATTTTGTTCCCAAATTCAGGTACAAAAACAGCGTAGCAACCCAAAGCCCCAAAACCTCGGTCGACCCAAAGAATAGATTTTGACTATCAAGAGTACAGCAAGTAGTCGCAAAAGTCATACCACTAAAATAAGTAATTGGCCTATCTATTTTTTGTCAAACTTAGTTCAGAAACCAGAAATTAGTTTTTGATTTACGAAGTTTTCACCAGCAACTACAGAATAAACGACTGAAACTTTAAACCTTACAGAATAATCGACACTGTGATAAACCCGTACTTGACCAATTAGGTACTAATAAAACTGCTAAGCTTAAATATGATTAAGACTTTTTGGTTAGAAATTTGTTTACTAATATTTTGAAACTACTGTCCACGTGCGTTTTTCTTAGTTTTGGGACAACTTTTGTTGTTTTTTAGCTGCTTGCTTTAAATAATTATTGAAGTGTTCATATAAATTGATTGCCTAGTTTCGATAA
Source organism: Trissonchulus sp. WLG1_4 (assembly GCA_030248245.1). Classification (NCBI taxonomy): domain Eukaryota; kingdom Metazoa; phylum Nematoda; class Enoplea; order Enoplida; family Ironidae; genus Trissonchulus; species Trissonchulus sp. WLG1_4. Next base: position 36,133 of record JASANF010014312.1, on the reverse strand, counting down.
TTGAAGTCTCAGTCTAATTTGGTCATTTCGTCCCTACAGTAAGCTAGCTAACCACGCAAACCGAAGATTGCTGGCTGGCCGCCTGGACCAGCTCACACACAATCACTCCTTGCAGAAAAACTACACACGCACACAAATTCACCGCAAAAATTACATGTAAGACGTGCAATTTGTGTAGGAAAAAACAAATGTAAAGTCATGTCGCTACTGAGGTTGCGAAAGAATAAAATAAATGTGTTATTTTTCAATGCGTTGTAACTCAAATTACACTTGAAGTTTATTATAATACTCGCTTATTCCGGCATGTGAATATGGATGACGAAACTTAAAACTGCAAATTCCATAAATATTTATAGGTCCTACAACCAATCAATCCCGCAAATGTCCAACTGGATTCATTCGACGTGATCGTGCCTGTTACTATCCGCCAGTCATAAAATATGCTGCGTTAGTTGAAGCGCAAAAACGATGTAAAGAACTCCACCCTGATGCTGATTTATTGATGTTTATAGATCGTTGTCAACAGCATGACTTTGATAAATTTATGTAAGTTTCAGTTTTGTGTTTTAGATAATTTTCTCCTGTTGACCATCGAGAAAATAAGGAGCTGTAGCTGTGTCATAGATGTTACTGATTAAGACAATACCCCGGATTTTTGTTCAACAGAAGAAGTTACCACTATGAATACAAAAATCGCATTTTCAAAAAATTGACATGGGAACACGAGAATTTCAAAATTTTCTCAATGGAAAGCGTACCTAGTAACCTAAAAATGACTTTTGATTTGCTTAAAAAAGTCATGAACAATTTTTTGGCAGACTATACTGGAACAACTTATAGTTCTAGGCCACCAAATATCGAGTATTTTCTATAGAATCACACACGTTATGCAAAAATTATCGAAATCGTTACTACCACCTGTAAAGCGTCACAAACCAGCTGTACTTATGTCAAGTATGACGAAATGTATAACTTTAGGTGCATCACCAAGTGCAACACACTCAATTTATTTTTACGTACTTCCGTGTGAGTCCCTTAGGTGGGCAGGTTGCGTCCCTCTTATGCCTCTATTGTCCCTACTGTTGTCTTTCTGTCGTTCTGCTTTTGTCCCTTTTTATTTCTACACCAATAAACCCGTTCATCATTTGTTGTGTTTTGTCTCCAAATCGCCCTAGATTGTGGTCACTGGTCAGATAGGCCTCTGATTACTTCTCTGCTCGAACCTGACCAAGCTGACCGCTTAACTCCCACTTACATTACAGTTAATGTTACTACGAAGTAAATTGCAAGTACGCTACACTAATATTGAGAGAAATAAATGGAAGTAATTTGGCAGGTAGGCAAGATTACTATCCTTCCAACAATTACTCACCAACATACTTACCAAAGAAACTTCACCTGCTACAACAACTGTTTTAATGGAAGTACAAAAACAGTATATGCATGTACTCATGTGGAATAACTTGTATATGTGCTATTATTACAGTAGCAGTACTTTTCCAGCTTCGAAGAAAATTATTATGGACCGAAAGTGTGGGAAAACGTATTTCATCCAAGTGCTGCTGAGTTTTGCTACGGTGCTGTTATACATCCTTTTTACGACTATATGGTTGAACCATTCCAAATAGACTCGATTTCTGCGTACTGGAATGAAACCTGCAAAGCTAAGTAAGCTTAGAAAAATATTTGAATGCTTACAGCTACCCAATTGTTTGAAAAAAATTTGTTCATTTTCTTCATTTTTCATTATTCTTACATTTTTTCATGTTGTTTTTTGCAATTTTAAATGGTTAACCTACACAGGTTGTGTAAACGCTACGTGAAATTGACATGTCATAATCTGTTTCCCTTCTATGGTCCTCAGTTAAGGGTAAACTAAAAAACCCTCGGTTTTGGTAAGGGGTGAACCGCAAAAAAACCTTGGTTTCAGTTAAGGGGGAGTCAGTTAAAACTAAGATTTGGTTGTGTTTCATTCTGTTTTGTGCTGTCGGGTAAGCCAGGAAACCATGAGTGAGTGCAGTGTGATTGAAGTAGGACGTGTAAATACCTATAATATGAACTTTGAATGCCTATATTGTAAAAGAAAAATAGGGCGTTTGAGGTTTGGGGACTGTGGTGTAGTGGTTAGCATTCTTTTCGTGGATGCAAGTGGCCCGGGTTCGATTCCGCGCGCCACCATTTTTTCTTTCTTTCTAAAATGGGGCATCATCTGTCTTTCAACATATATACACATGTATATTCAAGATTGCCCTTTTTGGTCTTTTATACTGAGTCCAACAGAAAAGTTTTCGATTTTCAATTTTGACCACTGTGGAAAAGTGTAGTTTTAATATATTTGTTCCTCAAAGACGACAATTTTTTGGATAATCTGCAGTGATGTACCTAAAATTGTTGAATATATACGAGAAAAAACGTATAGCACCTTAATTGTTTATCAGTTTACTTAAGATGGCGAGTCCTGATGGCGATAGTTTTGAAATGTTGTTAAATAAAAACCTTCAATAATTTTACTGTTTTATTTATGTTATATGTACAATAATACGTTAAATAGTACAGCCAGCTAGGTAATTCATTACGTGTCTATGCATGTGTCGATGTGCGTAAGCATGTGTGACAAACCTGTTGCATTTACTTTACAGTACAGGTCACTAGAGAGGAATTTGAAAGTGCTGTGAATTATTATTGAGAGTGGTAAATTGAAGTAATTTGGCAGGTACGGAAAATAACTATCCATAAAAATTCGACGGATGTCAATGGGCTGCACTCGCATTGTCGACTTTTGTTTTGGTGACACTTAGCATTGTCGACAAAATTTAGTTAAGTTTAACATTTCTGATAGGCCTTTCAAATGTTTAAGCTCACTCACCGTAACACTAGCTAGTGAGAATAAAACAAATAGGAGCAGAAAAATTAGCATGCACATTAAATGTGCACACATACACGCTCTATTAAATATACAAGGGGCATATTCTGTTATGAAGGACCAATTTATACCGCCATTGGCACAAAAGTTCATCACACTGAGATCCTCCTTTTCTAAACCGTGTTTAGCTACCTTTGCTACAAGTCACTGGTTTGACCCGTCTTGCAATGAATTGTCTCAGTTCCATCAAAAATTCAGCGGCTGACTTATCTTTCACAAGCTTTAGGTGAACGGCTCTAGTGCTTAAACACGTGAACAGAGCAATCCAAATCTTTCGGACATTTGTGTCATCTTTGACTTTTAAGAGCCCAACAATATCAACGCCAGTTAATGTGAAACAAGAATTAGCGTTGATTCGCGACAAGGGTAGTAGATACGGCTTCCCCGTGGCCTTCTTGCACGTCACAGAACAAGATATGACACTACTTATTAGACTACGCACTTTTGGTATCCAGTATTTGTTTCTAAAAAATGTATGTATATGCTGTGCAGACATGTGACTGGTTCTTCTGTAAATGTTTTCAACAACCAGTTTTGTGTAGGCGTGGGTTTTCGGCAATAGTTTAGAAAACTTTGACTCGTAAAGAAGGTTGCTATTGCCAAGTCTATCTTTACACCTTATTTGTTTGTCGTCCCAGGCTACTCCAAGTTGCATCATCGAGTGTCTTCTCCCGTTTTTAACAGCTTGTATAGTTTGTTGAAATGCTACTTTCTGAACACTACGTTTCCACAGAATATTTGACGGTTGTAATTCACTTACTGTAAGCCGAGACTTGCCCGATTTTCGTTTTCGACATACTGCTACGAATCTGAGGCACCAGGTTGTGACTCGTAAAAGCCGGATATGTGAGGAATACTTTTTCAATTCAATATCTAACAATGGCATAGCGATTTTGGCTGCGGTGACCATTGGTGGTGACCACCAGGGATCTCGACCCAACCGGTGCACCCATAAGTTCGCGCCTCGGTATAGTCTTTTTATTTTAAGGGTTTAACAAGTTAGTGTCGCCAAAGCAGTCGATTTTGCGCGACTACAAAGCTTTTTTAGTGAGAGATAAGACATTGTTCTTTATACATTCTGAAAATATGTTTCAAGGCAAATATTTTGGCTAAGTGTCAGCAAAATTGATGCAGCATACGGTTAGCAGTGAAGTCGCAAAGTCGGAAAAATGACGTTTTGAAAACCTCTTCTCATTCGATAATTTCGTCACAAATATAAAACATTTTGTTTAGATTCTTCACACAAACTAAAAGAAAATATGCTTTAGTTTATGCACACAAGATTTAGTGTAAATTGCTTGAGTTGTTGTGGAGTAATACCTGTTTGAACTGTGAAACTGTGAGTAAACTGTGAAGTACTCAGAGCAATAATGATAAATTGTGAGAAGTTTGGACATTTATTCTGAAATCAAAAGAAAAACGTACCTTTGTTTTTCATTTTTCTTATTTGTGGCAAAAAATTGTGCGTCAAAACGTCATCTGTACTTCACAAAGCTGGCCAATTTGATACCTGGCTTGATTTTTTGAATTTTTATGTCCGTATTGTGTGATGTCTGGCTTACGGATGGTGATTGGTTCAAAATATTGGTAGATATTGGTAGTTAAGTGTCTGGAAGTATTTATTTGACACCATATAGCATTTTACTAGTTTCTCAGTGAACGTACAATTTCAAAACAAAAATCTCTCTTTTTGCAACCTAAGAGCAAAACTGCTTTGGCGACACTACCACCTTAAGCGGCTTTTTGAAAACATCATGTTAACGTTTACGCCTTCAGCGCCAGCACTTCTTAGGTAAACCACAGTTGCGAAATTGGTGGCTGAAGCGTCACAAAATGTTATTAGCATGCAATTTTTGGTTGTTTGCACGAGTCGTTGTACTTGAACTTGATGTATTTCACTGATCAAACCTAAGTTTTCCTTCCGTGCTGCCGTATCTGCCACCGTGCTGTCGTAAATTTTCCCGTCCCAATTGAATTAAATAGAATTGCATATAGCTTGCAAAATATACTGGGCCTTTATGGCGTAAGCAAAAAAGACCCAGTGGATCAAAAATGCTAAAAAGCCCACTTAAAACTTCCCGTTTAGCACTTGCTTAATTTTTTCCAACAGTTGCAATGGACAATGTGTCAGACTTCGTGTCCCAGTTTAAACCAAAACTTTGATTTTATCGGTTTTGACTTTTATCTTTGATCGGCAAGGACTGAACGAACGTGCTAGGGTTTGATGTCTATTCTCGAAGTTTCAAGAAAGCCTTACTGAAACTTTCTTTTGCTTCTCCATCGGATTGCACCTCAGAAACGACATTATCTACATACATGTCCTGCAATAGTTTCAGTAAAACTTTTGTGTTGGTTTATTTAATGCGGAATGCTACGGTTTGCGCGAGCAGCGAAGGGCTGCAGTTTAAGCCAAATAATACTCGGCAAAATCTATAAATCTGCAGATTTTCAACCGTAGTTTTGTTGTTTGTCTCTTTTAGCCATATAAATCGCACTGAGTCGCGGTCCTGCTATTGGAATCCAGTTTGTAAGACCGCCTTTTCTATGTCGGCTACTTGAGTCGTGACTACTGCGTGATGAAGAATGTAATGACATTTCGTTTCGAGCGGACAAGTCTGATAAACTTTTTCAATCACACCCCTTTTTTGTTGATTATCAATTATTTCGGCATATTTACTGAACAAGTCGTTGTCCTCTTTCAATCGCCAAATTAAGCCATTAATCCGCCATGTACAGAGCTTATAAGTATTTTGCAGCTCAGCTGCATTATCATTCCACGGAAGGGACTCTGAATACCAATTGTCTTTTAATGTCACTGTCTTTTGAAAGTGTTTCGCGGCCTTGTCGTTGTCAGACGTGTAAGAATTGTCCGTGATACCAAGTGTTTCCAGTGACTAATAATCAAAGGCTTCGGTGCCTTTTGCGGAACAAAATCATGAGGTAAGGATGACATGGTCTTAGGAATATCTACCAGTCCCGCCGTAACCCCCACACATAAAAATTGAGTTGTCTTCCTGATGACCAGTCGGCAGGCGACCAGACAATGTCCACCAAAAATATTCAGTAGGTAGGTAAATGTTCAGTAGGTAAAGCCCCTTTTCAACTTTAATTTTCTCACCAATTATAAAATCAAGGTAGTAGTCATTACCAATCAATTGCTCATCGGGAGGTGATTGGCACATCGCGGGTAGGAAACCACCAGCTTTATTTTTTGTACCCATTTGTTTAGTTTGTTAATCAGGATAGGGGACCTTTGTAGCTGACCAGAAATTTGAGGAATAACAGATACCCAAATGTCACACGTCTATTCGTTGTCATTTTCTATTTTGAGGACAGATCCTTTTGTCGGAAGCTTGATTGGGCTTACTGAACCGAAACAATTTACAGATAGAGATGGTCCTGGTTCCATGACAAGTCCAAGCTTCTTCGCCCGTTTTTCTGAGTAGTATGAAGGATTGGTTTTAGGGTCGAATAACGCGCGGACACCCGAAAACTGCTGTGTTGTATCCTGGCGACCCATTACGGGAATTATTGCTGTTGGTAAGGCGACTTTTTCTCCCGACGCAAGTAAAACTGACTCATTCTCCGACTGATATGTGGGAACACAATCTGCCTCTGGCTGCTCCTCTGCAGCTACGCTACTGCTACTGTGTGCGCAGTGCTTTATCGGTGCTCCCAAACTTGTGACGGCACAAAGATGAATGGTGAATTTTCACTTTCTTGCAGTATATGCTGATGCTTATCGCCTAGGCAAACCCAATACTTGTTTTCCAGTTCTATCAGTCGTGCGGTAACTGTAGGGTAATTACGACACTGGTCCAACTAGTGTGTCTCATTGCAGAACACAAACAATGGACACTGCCGCGTTCTTTTGCCTTAAATTGCTTGGACCATTTTTACGTTGCCTTTTTTGAAACCTTTATGGTTTCTTAGGCTTATGGCTCCTGTCCTCAGCTCCTAAATAAAGTCAACTATGCAGGATGAGGATATAATGAGGATTTTTAACAATGAACAATGCGTCAGCTGCGAAACCTACTGTTTTTCCAAAAACTTTACTTGTAGTGCTAGCGGAGACTGCTGGACCTCTCAAGCCGGATTAGGTGCTCGAAAACTTTTCACGCTCTTGTGAAACTGTCCATTCATCGTTTATCTTTTTAGTCATTTCCAGCATCATTGACAGGCTCTGGCTTAATACATTTTAATTGCAGTTTTAAAACTTAGTCCAGTGTCTACAAGGGCGCTAGTCTAGTGTGTGTTCTGACCGCACTGCAAATTACTGTTGGTGTGCGACAGACTATTAGACCTTCTCAAATGTTTAAACTCATCCATTGTGTGGCCAATGCGGAGTGTCGACAATGGGTGCGTTCACAATGGTCATCGTCGCGTCAATTAACACAGCTGTCTCACAAAAGTGAACCCGTGTTAACTACTACATTAAGGATGAGTGTATAAGTTTGACAATATGATGAAGTAAAAACGTAAGCGTAGGAGAAATATACATGCAAAGTTAAGCTAGTAAATTATCAATAAACGCCTAACTCTAACTTCCCCTTTGTTTTAAGTAACGAGCTGCCAGTATGCCAGTAACTGGATGTCAATTTTTTTCTTTTTCTTCAATATTTTCTTGTCGGCATCGCAATGCCGACAGGTCTTTATGCTGATTTTAGCGTGTAATTTGACATTTGTGGTAATATGTTGACAACATTTGTTGCTATTGTTATTATGTTTCCAGGTTTCTAAAGTTTTATCTTCTGAATTAGTTAATTTCCCATTATGCGTAAATTATATTAGAGATGGACATTACTGTCTGTTTGAAAGCAGTATCAAATTAAGATATAGCAATTTATTGCTAGAAAAGTGACTTTTTACATTAACAAAGTGTGTAAAGTTGAAAAGTTCTCATTATGGCATAATCACAGAAAGCGCGTAATATAATAAAACCAAGAGTACATAATAGTGTCTCACTCTTTATAGAAGAAGAGTGAGACACTCTCCTTTCTGCCTGTGTTATAGCGCAGGCAGATGCGCTCGTCATTTCCAGCCCACATGTTGCCGTTTTATGCAACATGTGGGTAGCCAATCAGAAGCGACCTTTGCTTCTGATTGGCTGGACGGCTGTGCACGTCCTCCAATCAGCATGCAGGCGGCCCCACGTGCTATTGCCTGAAAATTGTCAAAAACAGATTAACTTACCAGTTAACATTATATCCAGCACATACTAGCAATAATTCCTGAAAACGGTGATAAAAATGTAGGCAAAATACAATTTGGAACAAAAAAAAACAAAAAACCCCCCAACCCGACCGATCCTGGCAAAATTTAACAATGAAATGGCTGTAATGGCGGCCAGTGTGCTGATTGGAGCACGTGAGGCCGCCTGCGTGCTGATTGGAGGACGTGCACATGCGTCCAGCCAATCAGAAGCGAAGGTCGCTTCTGATTGGCTAACCACATGTTGCATAAAACGGCAACATGTGGGCTGGAAATGACGAGCGCATCTGCCTGCGCTATAACACAGGCAGAAAGGAGAGTGTCTCACTCTTCTTTTATAAAGAGTGAGACACTATTATGTACTCTTGATAAAACGTGAATATTTTTAATAAATTTAGTTTTTGCATGCGTTCAACATGTCCACCAAATTCACTTTTGGCCCAAACAAGTTGCTTTAGTGCCAGCAATTATCAGGTTATATTTTGCTTTTAGTTATCGCGCCATTTTGCCTTGTCGAACTGATTCAATTTATTCATACATTTTCAGCCATTTAGCTATAGTCTTTGATTACTTAAACTGTGTTTCTTTAACATTACCGATGCGATTAATCAAGAAATGCTAACTTTTTAAGTTTTCTTTTTTAAAATTTTCAGCTTGCCTTCCCATCATTTTAGGTTTTTAATCCTACTTAATTACGTTTTTATTTTAAGAAAACTAAGAGAGCAGCAACCTTTTAATTAACATACATACACAAGTTTAGATTGAGTAAAAACGTGGCAACGTAACTCGACGAAACTTAATTAGTTTTTATTGAAATACTATTACCTTAAAAATAAAATTGCAAGACGACAGATCTAGACTAGATGAAAATGGAGGACAACTTTTGCAAAGACATAACGCCTTGTTTAATTTCTTGCGTCCAAAACGTTTTCATGTTTTGCTTTTAATTATTTTGAAATAATTGGTTAATAGCTGTATCATGATTGTCGCGATAGCGCCAAACCAATAATAGAAAAAAATCAGCTAAATGTGACTTTTTGCAACATAAATCAATAAGGGGCAGTTTTCTCGAAATTCGGCCAGATTAAAATGCTTTAGTTTTCAGATTTTCAACAGGTCAGTTTCAGCTTCAGTTTTGGTTTTTAGTTGAAAGCGAAAGGATATTGCCATTTGGCCTATTATACTTACCTCAGCGTCCCGCAGGGTATATTCAGTAGAGAATAGCCAGTTTATATTGATTTACCATATTTTCAAGACATCTATTATGTGTATGATTCCGGAGTCACTGCTGGAGTCACTTGATCTAATTGCATATTCGAAACGTCCAATTATGGACCTCAGATGCTAATTTACTAATTGCCGTTAGTGACGCTAATTATTGAGACAAAATAACAATATTTATAATTGCATGAATGAAGAATCTACTCACATAACTTCACATATGACATATAATAAAGTAACGAGAATTATAATATAGTTCTAACGGATTTGTGATTTTTCAGATACGTGCTTTTCACTGATGGTTACGGCATGAACAAAAAAACATATCGTAGTATTTTGTCGACAGATTTTTTTTTCGGTGGATCTAGCAAAGCTAAATATGTAAGAGACTCTTGCATTCCGATGTGTCAAATTCAGGATGACTGGAGCTCCGTTTGTGACTACTCTGGTATTTATACTACTACTCTGGTATTTTATAAAACAGATGCATAATCTTAGGAACTTATATACAGTTAGCGTTTATAATCAGAATTAGTATATTAACAAAACAAACAATTTGTTGTGTTTGTTTCAAAAGAATTTATGGCGTTAACATTGAAAATTGTTGCATACAGTACGTAATACATTTTTTGTATGGACATGTTTGTAATAGTTCTGGTTAACAGCTAGCCCTTTATTCATTTGAAAGTTGTCTTAATTTTTCCTTTCTGTTTTTTGTTTTTAATTTATTTTTTGAAAAAAAAAACACTTATTTCTTGTTCACTTTCTTCCTTATGTATCCCTTCATTTTGAGTTTTGCCAATGAGCTGATTTGTGACAGCTATTTGATGGACACCAAAGTTTGACACCACAGAACTGCTAAAATGTAATATTGCCGTACCTGCCTAGACATTATCTAATAAACAAATTCTGCATGCATAAAGATAATTATGAGAGCTAGAGAACCAACTAATAAGAATGATGAATGATGAATGATGATTCAATAAGTACATAGACATCTTCTTAATTTCATTTCTTTCTTTCGTTCTTTCTATTGTTGTAAATACAGGGTCCCACCCTTGTTGACCTAGCCATTTTATTGTCCATTTGGCATTGAGTTTGTAGTCACGTTTAGTTGCCATAGCAACAAGGCGCAACTAAGCCTAGAAATCACACATTTGGTCGTTATTCTGGAAACCTAAATTCAGTATAAAAAGTAGTTTTATTATATTCTAATTGTGTCGTGAGTTACATTCTCAAACGAGACATTTAGTTTGAGTCTAAAATGTGAAGTTTGAACGAGTGCTGAAAAGAGTGTAGTGCAAGCTAGGCGGTTGGCTTAAGAAGAATGGTGGACGTCGGTCGGGGCAAAACTATTGGGAAAATTGTGGGGTTTTTGTAGGAAATATTTCTGAGTTGTAGTGGGCCGACGTCTGTGAGTTCGGAACCCAAATTCGTTGTTATTCTGTTATTTTGGTGTGCGTTTTATATCGTATCTTGCAATTTGTTCCGCTGTACAAATTCTCGCTAACACGGCTCTTCAATAAAGCCTTGATTTTAGCTTTGTGTCCGCGTGTACTGGTCTAACGTTTGGTTTTGTGTTCGTATTACTAGGGCCCGTAGGGGTATTACTTAGAGTGCTCACGAACCTGAGTATTGAGCGAGTTCTAGACCTGTAGTTTCGACGCTCTTAGCGTCAAGTTGTTTTACTGCGCGCCTTCCGGCACAGATAGGCACCGGTCACGGACATTGAGATTAGCCCGCCAGCTCACGCGGATGACATAAGACCGGGGGCCGCAGTATAACAAAGTGGCGACCGTGAACTAGGCTTTGGAGCACCTAAGACGCCTCGACGTGTGCCCAAACTTCGAAAATTTTTGTTTAAAATTTACTGAATTTTGTGTTTGTTGCCGGTTAAAAATCCGGTGAGTGGAACCAATTGCACAATAATACACCCCCCTTCCCTCATGAGCACAAATACTGGTTTTCCTGTGTAATTTTGGGAAAATTTTGGGATAAATTTCAGCGAAATTGGAAGCAAAACGGTAAGTTGTTTATTTTATATATTTTTAGTGTTATTTGATTTTCGTAGATTTTAACGGAATTTTTACAGAATTTTGTCAGGGGAGTAGAGTGTAAGAAGGGGAGCAAGTTTTGACCGCTCCTAGCCCCGGAATTTTGATTTTTCAGACGAATTTCTCCAAACCCCCCCCTAAGCCCAAGCCTAAGCCTGAACTGCGATTTTTCAAGTGGGATCTGCTGCGAAATTTAGCGATTAAAAGTAAATTTTAGTGCCAGAATCAGAATCTACGGTAGTGACAACCCTAGAAAACACACTTTCCATAAAATTTTTGGCCGATTTTAGTCTGATTTTTCACTAAAAACTTTTCAAGTTACACTGTTGGAGGACACTATTTTGAGCAACACGCACGTATATAATTTTTGAATTTTTGGAATTTTTGTTTTGAATTGCGATTTTTGGTAACTCCCCCCTATTTTAACATCAAATACACCCTACCCCCCTGCTCTAGTCTATTTTTCTGGAAAAATTTCCAGATTTTCAGCGAAATATAGGCCGGAATAGCCTTTTTCTGAAAATTGCTAAAAGTACGAAATTTCTACATATTTATTTTTAGTTTTCGATTTATATTGTTAAGATACGTCAGTAATTTTTATATACCGGTGATTTTCATACTTTCTTTGCAATTTTATTAGAAAAGACGAGTATATATTGTCGAAATTTTTGCTGCGTGTTGTTTTCAAGTGTTTCAGATTATATACACTCACTCTTCAGGATTTAGCCTCCCGGTCTCGGTCAAGTTTATTTTTTTATGTTTTCTTTCGCTGATTTTTATACTGAATTAGAATTGTAAATTAGTCCGACGTATTATTGCTGATTAGTATTTAATTTTACGATTAGAAATTGTGACTAGACTAGTAAATTTTGAATTGGTTGAAATTAGAGTGTTGAATATATACTTGATATTTGCGGCTATCTAGTGAAATAGACTATCGATTTTGGATATTGATTTTAATCTACTATTTCGATTTTTTTGAAATTAATCAATTATAGTCCCACTGCGTATATTTTTAGTGTTTTTCAGATTATATTTTGCAGAAATTCTTGGAAACCAGTGCTCCCAAGAACAACGAACCCCCGATCAGCAAACTGTACACAGTCACCGATACCGACCCCACCCGCCAGTCAAGCCTCACACCCCACACAACTACAAAAGCTGCAGCGTGTAACCCCTGAGGTGATTGAAATAATATTTGACGTTGATTTGTGAAATTTTTGTTAATTTTAGTACTTTTTCATTATTTATAGCCTTGACGCCTAAGTTTGAAACTGTGAAATCAAAGGGGTCAAGAGTCGAATTTTTCCAGCTACACAATTTTCACCGGGACAAGGTGAAAATAAGTCACTAGTAGCACCCCGAACTCAGGGAAATTTTTATCTGACCAGAATTTCTACATTTTTGGCAAAAATTTTGCATTTTTCGACAAATTTGGACTAATTTTCAGCATTTTTACGGGAAACACTAAAATCGCGATTTCGGCTAAAATTTTTCTGACCAGTTTCTGAAAACGGTTTCAACTGCAAGCTAAGATAATAAATTTACGGAATTTATTTTGATTCGAAGCAAAATTCGAATTTTGACCCTGTAACCGGTGAAAAGATCGGAGCTGAAAATTCACCTTTTTGAGCATTTCATTATATACATTGCAAATTTTTGAATCTTTCTGAATACAATGAATACCTCGGGTGGTGCACGAATTCCACGCACACCAGTTCGACCCAACTCAGAAAATACGGATTTAGATTCGTCGACCTACCGAGTCGACCCACTCCACTCAGAACAGTCGGCCATAGGCCAGGTGACTCTGAACGTGCCCGAGGGCACTGAAGGCACGAGTGTAGGTGCCATAGGAGGTAGGGACATAACAGGCCGGGGCGCTTGCGCCGGCCATGTAACTTTTGCAGATAACTCCTCCGATGAGGAATACCACCTCAGACTGACGCGCGAGCAAAAGCGCAAACTTGAGCTGAAGCGAGCGGCCAAACAAGCCGCCAACCTCGCGCAGCAATTGGAGTCCGCTGCCGTCCAGGGAGCAGCCACACACCTACACATGCCACACCAGCCGAATCTACAGGCCGAAACAGGCGCAGCGGCGCAGGTTCAGAGTCACACACTACAGACACACATAATAAATGAAACCGGGGACGAAGCACGGGCTGCAATCACAGATCGTGCCTTCCCCCAGGGTTTGACACACGTGTTGGCTGAAGGCCAACAAATAGTAGTAACGACAATGGGGTTTGAAAACGGAGCCAATACACTGAGCTCGCAGCTCGGTGCACCAAATTTCCCAGTGCAAGCCACCTTGCACAATGGTCAACAGTCTCTTATGTCGGCGACTACGCCAAATTTTTCTAATTTTTCGGCTACTATGCCCAAATACCCAAATTTCTGCCCACCTAAATTATTGAGTAAATCATCTGAGCTACCAACTGAACCAATGTTCCTCTACACACTCACAAACACTACGAACGCATATACGCAGCCGATTTTTGCAGTCAATCAGGTGGAAACAGCATGCAATACAGGGTTTCAACAGCAAGCACACGTCATTCAACCTGAGCCCCAGCTCCAGTGGAATTCTACAACACAGAACCAAACGCGAATGTCGCGATTCCCTACAGTGCGCACACAATATGCGTCTACGCCCACAAATTTGGGAATGGAGCAGGGTCCGCAAATTGCGCAAAACACCTTCCATTTGGGGAATAATACGGGGCTACACGGAGAACAAAACCAGTGCTTTTCAACATCAAAAATCACGAATTTTGGTCCGATGCCGGGGTATATAAACCCGAGCAATTTTGGTGGGAACCCAGTGGGGACACAACAACCCCAACCCCCAGCCTATGACCCCCAGAAATTACAGGGCATGTTAAAATTCGTTGCAGACTTGCCTGTTTTCGATCATGACATCACAAAATTGACTCTGCAAGAGTGGCTTCAGAGCCTCACCATGCGACTGCAAATGGCTATGGTCCCAGAGGAACATTGGGGCAGAATTTTGTGCTTCAAATTGGGAGGCCGAGTTAGTCTCTATGCCTCGAAATTGCCCCAGGGGATTAATCAAAATTTTCGTGCATTGGTTGAACATTTGACACCAGTTTTCGGGGCCCGAAAAATGACCAAAAATGACTACCACCGTCAGTTCATGGACCGACGGCAGCGGGCAGGTGAAGCCGTACGGGACTACCTGAGGGAACTTCAAACATTGGCACAAGAGATCTGGGTTGACGGAGACGAGCGAGACGCAAATGTAGCGCAACAAATTTTCAGTGGTGTGATCCCAGAAGTACAAAAAGTACTTGCGCCTACATATTGCGAAGGCTCGCCTCCCTTGACCAAAGTCGTGAACCTCCCTGATTTGCTTTTCCCGATAGGCTGTTCGTCCCCTGCATGGGTCCAATCGGTGAGCACAGACCAGAATGGTCAAAGAGGCAGACCCGAACACACACCAGCACAAATCAATCGGCAGACACGTCCCCCAATTTCTCGAACAGCTTTCACACCAAGACAGCAAAATGAGTCTAGCGTCGAATCAAAATTATTGCAAGCTATTCAAGATTTGAAATTGGAAATTCGAAACAGCAGCACGAATGAACGGCAAGTGCGAGGTGGGGAGCACTTTAGCAACGAGAGACAACGGAGCTACTCTCCGGCTCGTTCGGGTGCATACTTTGGCAGACGCGGTTTTGGCTACCAAGAACGTGAAATTCCACGGTGCAATAATTGCAATAGACGTGGCCACCTTACTCGTGAGTGCCGTAGCCCACGGCAAGGAATGAACCGCACCTCCTTCTTTGATAACCGACGCCAACCACCTGCCAATATGAGTAGACTAGGTAGATGGAGGAACAATGACAACCGTTATGGAAATTATGCTCGAAACTACCGTAGCTACTCACCCAACAATAGCACACAACAACGATTCAATGATAATACACAATATGCACCACATAACAACAACATGAGTCCACGCAGCTATAACAACGATGCACGTGAGCAGATTCACTACGTACAGCACAATAGCAACCCTATCATGCACGCACCACCGCAGTGGCAGCCACAACCTGTGCTGTACCCACCACAATATGTCTACCCACAGTATATACCCTACGGCAGTGCACCACCGTTACCTACAGCAGTACAGTCTGAAAATAACACAGGGACGGAACAGGCTACACCTGTAGGGGATACACAGGAAGTAAACATGGTGACACATGAGTGGACAGCTATGCAGCACACTAGCCCCAAACATGCGATGCTAGATACGGAGATGCAATTGGACACTGACCAACAAATTAGTGAACCTGAACATACACATCACGTGCCTACATGTGGTATCTCAACCAAGGTAGCTAGTTGTCAAACGGCAGAGGTGCACACAATATATCCAATGCTGTTCAAAGCTAAAGTGTCACATGCCCCATACACTGTCGCTACCCACACAGGTGCAGTGTCACCACCAATAATACTGATAACACCACCCGACTGCGACGAGACTGATACAAGCAATGTGCTTGAAAACCAAAAGTCGAAAGATGACATGGTTGATTCCGAACAATCGCTTCTGAACCCTAAGAGTCACACTGAGACACAACAGCAGGGACAGTTTCGAAATAACTATAGCGACTCGGAATCACAGACTACTGACACAGAGACCTGGATCGATACCACCGAGGTAGGGACAAACACTCAACCCAAACGACCTCGAAAGAAAAACAAAAAGACCAAATCAGTAGTGACATCCAAGGGGAAGGTAAACCGACCGACAACCTACAGAACTCATACGCGAAAACGCATGCAATCACTGAATGAACGTGTCCGCGAACTAGAACAATCGCTGGAAACATTGAAATCGATTGTGCAAGTGAAAGTGGAAAATGGCCCAGTCTCACACATGCAAGACATCATTAGTATTAATATCCCAATAGTGAGTGTGCAAATTTTGGGTAAAACAGTCCCAGCACTGATCGACACTGGAGCCTCAATGTCACTAGTGACAAAGCGTCTGTTCATGAGCTTGCAGAAAGATAGTCAGCTATATGTGACTACCCCTCGAGTTCAGGCAGCTACATCAGCTAACATGTCAGCAATATATTTTGAAGGGGATGTGGAGCTCCCAGTTGAGTTCGAGGGACACCAATGCAAATGGCCATTTTCCATCATTCCGAACTGCACACGGGATTTGATCCTAGGATTTGATTTTCTACAGCGATACGGCTTCGTGATTGCATGTGCGCAAAGAGCAGTCAAATTAGAAGCCGACAAGATATCAGATTGGTCGCCGTTATTACCCCCACACTTGACCATGTCCATAACGACACAAGATGAAGCACACACAGCGTAGACTAAAATAGACTTTAGGGCTACTAACGATACTAATAATATATTAGAAATTGGGTATTGGTTGAAAATTTAGAGTGTTGGAAATTTATTTTGGGTATAACTTCATAATAACTTTAAGTTAGAGCGAGTTAGAAATTGAATTTGAAATTATAATGGCATTAATTGTTTCATAGCTGGTATTCTTTATCTACAAAATTTGGGGAGTATAATTTTCAAACAAAAGGAATAATAAATTATAGACAGTGGCTAAAAATGTTTTCTTTTGGATATAGAAATTTTAAATGTAGTATGCGTACTATTTATTGTCTGCACATATATTGCTTGTACTGTCAGTATCACCAATAAAATCACCGTTGTGTCATCACGCGTCGTCTGAACAAAATCGAGCCAACACAATCACGGCTTAAATACATAAAAGTACAAAAAGAGTATAGGGTTGTGTGTCGCACTGTACTTGTACTCATACACATCCACATCAATACTAACAATTATTTGTATACTGTTGCAGAAATTAATTATGCCATCTTAAATTATATTATTGAATGTAAATTCAAAGACTCGGAGCGGCCATGGAGTGATGGAGGAGCAAAAACGGAGTATCGGAGCCAAAATTCAGGAGCACCCTTCACCATATCAGAGCAGTTTAATAACATCAAATGCATGAAAAATTGCACGATTAATAAGTTGCATGTGACTGTTCAGTGTTTTAAGTTTTAACCAGTTTGTACTTTCACACATAGTTATACCATCGGCAGATAGTCCCAAATTATACTACGCAAAATACGCACATAGGTACGAACGATGGAAAAACAAGCTGCCACTAGCAGCAAGAAAGGTGAAGAAGGTCAAACAGTACAAGTAAAACACGAAGTACCAGAGTCACAGCCGATACTGCACTATACAATTGCAACCGATGCAGAAAAGGTTAGGGTGCAAACTGCAATCAATAGTCTTATGTCCGGACAGAACTCCGAATTTCCGTTCGATCCGACCAAAACAGAAATACGAATAATCCATACAGTAGAACGATGGCTCGAAATGGAAGAAAGACTCCGATTTAGGCTTGAAAATTGCCCGTTCACAGCGCTTAGTCTGAAAGAATGTAGTACCCCTTGTATGGGAATTTCACCGGAAGCGAGTATAGCGATGGTCCAGTTAGCATTCCCAGCAATTCGTAAAAAGGGATACGAAAAAGTTGAAATTTTTGCAATCTTACCTATGTACATTTATTTCGCGACACAAGATTTCCAAAAAGTCAGACAGATGATGGCAATGGTTCTTCAGTCCCCACCTACAGCCTTGGTTACGTTTTCCGCAGAGGGTGATGTCACTCGTATAGCTAGAGCGTATGGCATGGACACCACAACGTCAGTGGTCGCATTTGGGCAAGTATGGAATTATATTGGGTATAATTTTGCACCACAAAAGAATCTCCAACCGATACCGGGTAAACCCGGGCAGTCATGGCGGAATTGCCGAGAAAACGAAGGCAAAGAATGGTTTTTGCAGATGTTCGATGCAAAAGATATAGTCCCACCATGGCAACTTACACACACACCAATCCCAACGGTAGCCAGTTTGAAAAGTGCGGTCACTGATGTTTGGTTTGCATGCCAGTTGCTGTCAGAGTTAGTAAGAGTGGCACACCCTGATCCTTTTGTCTTTCAAAAGATCTTGGAACAAAAAGTGGTGAAACTCACACATCCAGCGGTAGCCCAAACGGCATTTAAACTGGAAATGAAGCACACACCACCCAAATTGGAATATTTGGCGCCAGGCGTACCCCTGTTACATCCAAAAGCTAAAATATCAGTTCAGAAGGAGTACGTCAAACCAAACACACAATGGCCAAATTTTGGACAGCCAGAATACAATCGAAAGCAAAGGGTCTGTTTGTTGGAATTTGTTGATCGAACTTTTGTCGATGCTAAGGAAGAACGGGAAAGACTGAAGAAATTGCGGAAACAACAACGGCAAGAAGAGAGAGAAGAAATTCAGGAGTCTGAGAGTCGGATCCAACATAAAACAGTAACACACATGTCACACACAACCCCAGAAGTCACGGAAGAGCCCATAACAAAGAGTCTGCCAGTTACAATCCGACAAATTAATAATGCTAACATTGGTCTTTGGTTACAAAATGTCGACCCAGTGAATTACGCTGTGATATCTCAAAGTGTTAGCCCGGTACACGAGGAAAAGGAATGGGAGTTAGAGACTGTAAGATCAGAGGGAGTAAAGACACCAGGTTTAGATATATTGGAATTCGAAGAAGGGGAGGAAACATATGAGGAGCACACACTAGAAGGGGAAACAGAAGTAAGTCCGGACACAGGACGAATTCGTTCCAAGTCACAGTCAGTAGCTTCGATTCCATTACCAACACGAACGGAAAAACAGAGAGTAACATCTGGAAAGACCGATAAGGCACCAGAGCAGGTATCGTGTAGTCTGGAACAGTTATATAGACAGTCTAAGGTCAAGGAAACCAAATCAGAACTGGAATCGATACAACTAGTAGCGGGTGAGGCGGAAATTCTAACACTAGCTATGCTGAGAGAAATCGCAAATACACCACCGCCACCCCCTCCCCCACTCCCACCACCTCTTCCATCTCCACCACCACCCCCACCTCCTCCACCTACCACACAAACACAAGAGGCAAGTACACAACATGGTCAGATTCTAGCAATAACATCAACGCCACTGCCATCGATCGAAACATTTCTGTCAAAAGATTTGCCAACTAAGGTAGCACAAGTGTCGGTTATACCAAAAATATCACACACCAATATTGGAGTCATTCGCATGGCAATGGACAAAGTATGCCAAGAGCTAGTACCAGATGCCTTCGATGAGCATGTGACAGAAGCAGAGGCATGGCATATAGTACGAACATCGATACCGGCACCTTGGGGAATGCCAGTCCCACAGTTTGATTACATCACAGGGAAAATAAAAATACAAGTCACACACATGGAGCATGCACAAGAGGGAATGCCACCAATCCCACGGGTAGATGAAGAAGGGAAACATAGAATTGAATTCATCCGAATACCACAGATAATGGACCGAAAATGGGTGAAACTACCCTGGAAGGGCATGCCAGTTGGATTGATTGACATCGAAAAAGACCCTAGAGTATTACAGTGGCTAGAATCGGAACGTAAGCTAGAAAAAGATGAAGTTATAGTGCCTAAGTTAGGAATGGTTTTGGAAGGAGGAGTAGTGTTAGAGAACACACCAAAAATACGGGAACTCGGTGAAGTAGAGACACACACTAAAGAGATTCCAGCAATCAAACTCGACAAAACAGGTGAACTCATTAAGTTAGCAACAGAGGATGAACTTAAGGTGCAACAGGAAGAAGATGAACAGGATGTAGGTTCAGAAGGTCCATTGGACAAAGAGTTGCCAAAGTTAACACAGGAACAAGACTGGGAACACATAGGCGAGAAAGAACACAGTCAAGAAGTGGTAACAGGTCGGAATGGGTACCCAGGAGTAACTAGGGACGGAAAACCCAATGGAAACCTAAGGAAAGGTTCAGAGTTTGTTGGAACAGATTGGCGTAAAGTTCACCAAATCACACACGAAGAGTATGGCCCAGAACGATGCATTAGTATATGTACACCATTAATAAAACCTGTGTTACGCCCATTCATGGGGTCGGAAATAGCCCCAACACACGAATTTGAACAATTACAAGTGCAGGCACCGATAGTGCCTAGTGATAAGGAACCGCATACACATCGATCAACATGGAATGACATGGATACACACCCACCGGAAGTCGTCAAAGGATTAGCGAAGATAAGTCACACACGAGTGTTAGTTAAGTGTTGGTCGTCTTCACGATGGAAAGTACTGCAACGGCCAATATCGAATGCTGTTAAAGAGGTAAACCCAATACATCCAATCAGCGAGTACATGGAGGAGCCAATCCAACAATGGGCTGAAACAGATGAGCGAATCACACAAGTTTTGGGAATACCCATATACATGGCAAAATGGCTCAAACAAAAGATCTTCGAAAAGTTTGCAGCACGGGTTGAAATTGACACAACGGACACACAACACGATGAGACACACAAGCCGAAAGATGAGTTTGAACGACCGGTGATCGATCCACCCAGTGATAAAGTGGTCAAAGTGTATGTTCCACCATTGTACACTAGGCAGGGTCAGCTCGCATACTACCCGATGTTGTTAGAGGGGCGTAGTTGGAACACAGACAATGCATTTGTAGCGGCACTCTCTATTACACTGCCAAAATTACATCAGGTTCCAGAGTTAATGGAGTTACCACCGCATGATAAACTGGGAATTCTAGTCACACAATCGACGATGATGCTACACTATGCTGATGTTCTGCAAGAAATCTTGATGACCAAAGTGAAAGATGCCAGAAAACAAAAGCATAGACACCCGAAAATTTTGCCATTTGCGAAAAGTGCCTATCCGATATCTAATCAATACATTGCAAAGTTAGGGGAATCGTTCATCCCATTTGTGCACAAAGACTTGCAATTTTTCACAGCTGAGCAGGCCTACTACTACTTAAAGGCACTAGGAGGATATGGATTATATGATGTAGCAGAACAGTTAGCATGCGCCACGTCACACACACAAATGAAATCAATGGCATCTACACTGTTAGCTAGTGATAATGTGAGAGCTACACTATGGTACAAAGCAATGGCTTTTCGAACTATGTATGCAATTTGTTTGGCACGTGCACATCAGTTAGTGGAAGTCAAAGCTTTCTTGCAGAACTCAGGTATAGATGTACTTGTTAGTGCAGATAGAAACGACAAACACTGGAGCGTAGGGATTGCCAGAGATAGTCCGGTGTTTGATTTCATTAGCACGTTCCCAGGAACAAATTGGTTAGGTAAGTGTTGGATGATAGTGCGGGATGTCTTGTTTCCGAAAAGGCTGAGCAACGAAGACCGAAAATATCTGAGCAGAGAGTACAAGAAGCGTTTCAAAGATAAGGTCGAACCGTCACAACCCAAGTACTAACACGACGACTAGGTGAGATTCGGACAGGGTTTATGGGAAGCAACCGGAATGGTTACAATGGGTTGTTTGCTCTAGTTGCTGCTTATATTCGTTGTCCGGCAAGTAGGTCGGCGGGCGACATAACTAACCGGGATAGTTATCGACTACGTTTTGCCTCGGGCGGTTATGGAACCCGCCGTACTGTTAGTGATACTCGGTGTTTGAATTGGTGATCAATGTAACCTAATTGTGATTATTAGTCTGCCGAAATCGGGATGGAACTCGGATGCGTTTAGACCTAGTTGAGGCAGAATAAGTGTTACTGTTTATGTCTACTAATGAACTACTAACTAACTAACAGATTATATACTAGAACTGGGATAGAAACTGCTAGCGGTTAGACTCGGTGAAGGTATTTCAACAATTAGTTAGTAACTAAAATCGAACTTGACTCACGGCTGGCCAGAACCGGGATGGATACCGATAGCGGTCAGACCTAGTGAGCAGCCGAAATAAAACCCGAACTATGACTGATGACAACTCTGAAATGACTCACTGAAGCTTGGATGGATAACGTTAGCGTTTTGCCCTAGCTGAAGTATATAAACGAACAAATTATTGTCGAACTGAATCCATAACTATTATGTGTGCGTTTAAGCTAAAGTCCAAAATTATAGTGACAATTAGGTACGGATGAAAATATGTAGCGGTAGAATGGTTACCCGATGAGGTTTGCTCCGCTGCTATATAGATTTAGAAGTATCATGGCATGACGTCAACAAGCTAGGTAGTCACTGAAGGCGATGGAATGGTTATCGCGTGCGATTTGCTTCGTTGCCTGATGTGAATGAGCAATTAGACTGAACCAGGCACGGAGGGTACTCTGTCAGTAGAATGGTTATCGATAGCGTTTTGCTCTGCTAACAGGGTATGATAAGCTTTGGGAAAGTCAATAGACGTCTGTTTGTCATACACGGCATGTCACTTATCATTTCATTTTGATTATGTGGCCTATATGTTAGTTGCATGTTTTGGATCCTCTCGGTCGAGTTACTCTTGAGTAGCTTGGCTTATAGAGGACACCCTAATTTGTAGCAAATGTAGGCAGAAGTGGAGATATAGTGCATGATTTTCATACTGTAGAAGGTTGAGGTACGTTCATCTGGCTATGCCGTGGCCAGTGTGCCGAGACCGGATTTGTCCAATGAAATAGTGAAAATAGACGCATGAAATATATATTTTTGTCTAACAAAGTAACACTGTAATATGTAGATACTAACAGAAATTTGTGTTAACAGCTGTATTTTTGATACTTGCCATTATTTTGATTTTTGCTATTTTGATCTGGTATGAATTTTGTTCTTTTTGTTTAGTAGTCTCTGTCTTGTAGTGCCTGTAGATAACGCTAATGTATATGCTTTAATGTTTTAGAGTCTATGATAGATCTTATTTTCGTGATAATCTCACTTTCCCTCGGGTACATGTGTATATTTTTGGTTGTTTGCTAGTAGTCACTGTTAGTAGTCTATGTTTTTCTTCTTTTTCTTCTCTTTCTTTGCTTTGTTTCCAGATTTTGTGTTGCTATGGGTCTGTTTTACGTACAGACAGTTGTGTTTTGTTTTAATTTTCGGTTACAGTTTTGTTTTGTCTATAGTGTTTATTTTACTAACTGTTGCAGCTAATTCGACCCAGGTTTCTTGGTTTTACTAATTTTAGTAATGTATTTTGTTGTAGTATTTTCAGGAATAACAGCGACAAAGGCCAACTAGTGGATCTCGCAAGTAAAGTTTGTGGGTAACACACAGAGTTTAAAGTACACATTGGAAATTATATGGGTATACATATTTTGCACACACGTTGACATCAGTAGCGGTCCCAGCGAAAAATGTAATGCCTACCAGTGAGGCGAATTTGATTTTGTATACGTATGAGAGGGCGCAGCCCAGTATAAGGGACCATATAATGCAGTCACCAGCATCATACGTGGGAGACAGAAATTAACACCGAGAGGACACACTGTATGAGGCAGGCATATCATGTTGCAGAGGGCACCACATAAAACCCCAAGAGGGGGGCACACCGTTATGGCTGTGCAAGCCATGCCGGTAGGCCTCACAAATGGAAACGTGTGCGAATGTATGCATGAGTTACTTGAATCAAAATTTTACTCAAAATTCTAGTAGAACGTGAGCTGGGTTATACTTAAACGACTGCTGCCTGCTACCTAAGGATAAATATAAAATTTTACGTAAATCATTATGGTATTTCAAATTGGTTGTTTGGTGGTATTTAAAATGGAATAATTTCTGGTTATGTAAATAGTTTTTGTTTTGTCCAAATTATTTTGCGTCAGTCGGAAAGTTTAAATTAATAGGCTGGTCTTATATCTGAGTGACAGATGTGAAATGAAAAGTAAAATTACTTAAAGTTTAATTCAAAAATTGAGTCAAAAAGTGAAAATTATAAGTTAATTGTTGGAAATTAATTGTATTTGTTTTGCCATAAGAGGCAGCAGTCGTAAGGCAAGGTTGTAGTGTAGGAACGCTTTGCTATATAAATTTAGTGGTCAATTTGGGAAAAATAGAAAAGTGGATAAAGCGAAAGTAACCCAGAGCTCGATCTTAGTAATTGTTGGCCTGGTCGCGGCCTAAATTATAGTACTAATCAATTAAGCTGTTGGGTCAATTTTGGTAGATTATAACAGTTTTACTTTTACTCATAACTTACCTTAATACATAACTAAAAATTTTGGCATTTATTTTAGTAGAATAAATACGTTACAGCGTTCAAATTGGGAAATATATATAGCCAAAAGAGTGTAGCCAAAATGTGCCTAATAGTTGTAACCTCTATTGTTTTCAGAAGTAGTTTAGGGGATTTTGACCCTCGGTCCCTGCCTAACCGCTACAATGAGTCAAAGCACATGATGACCTTTTTCCTAAGACTGTAATTTTCGCCTCCAAATTTTGATACCAAACTATTGTTTCGTAATGCTTAAAGGCCATATGCGCTAGAATTACGTCATAAAGCGCAAACTTTTTGTAAAAACTGTTCCACCGGCTGCCTTAGAGACTCGAGAATTGTCGATATACACATCAACGCCGAACGTAACCGGGTGTATTTTACATGCGCAATGTGGACTTTGTTTTTTGCGTTGGGACTTTACCGGTTTTGGTACTACATCTGTGGTACTACATCTCTACGACGTTAACGGCGAGGCCTATTGAAC
Organism: Trissonchulus sp. WLG1_4; assembly: GCA_030248245.1. Taxonomy (NCBI): domain Eukaryota; kingdom Metazoa; phylum Nematoda; class Enoplea; order Enoplida; family Ironidae; genus Trissonchulus; species Trissonchulus sp. WLG1_4. The sequence goes on along the minus strand of JASANF010014312.1, from coordinate 11,136 downwards.
TGCGAGCGGGCTAAAATTTGCTTATTTTCTGACTCTTTGTGGCGGCGTATAGCAGACGTTACAACGGCAAATAATATCCAGTATGAATCCAATACGAGTGGTGGATCGAGGCCAGCTGACCCCCGACGCAGAGAGTTTCAGTAGACTGCTAGGACGTAATTGTGCTTGTTATACCGTAACTTAATGTGTTTATGTGCCTGTAAGTGGCCGCGACCTAGGCAAGTGGCTTGCCAAACTAAAAACCTACTTTCCGAGGCGTGTGAATGTTGTGATGTGTGAATGTTTTTGCTCTTTCGCTTCCGCCACAGCGGAAACTACATAGTGTTGTAATTACAGAGAATAGTTGTACGATCGGTATTATCGAGTCGATTTATTACCAAGGAAGTCAAATCTTGGGGGTGATAGCCTGTGAGTGGCGTACGCGACGGGTAGCTGGTTTCTACCCCGAACTTCGCACTTGTCGACATGTCTATGGCATGAGGCGTACGTGACCAAAAGCAAGTGCGAACTCACCAGCGTAAGGCTTTTGATATTTAGTGACCGGTCAGATTGTAGAATGCAAGGATAGGAAGCGAATGGGGTACCCCAAAACGTAGTACGTAAGGTTTTAATCGAGTGCGCACTCAAGCTAACACACTGTATGAATGTATTAACGCCCAGTTGGATGGCCACCGACCGGATCAAGTATGAGTGTATTTTGCAGCGGTACAATAGGTTTTTGGGACATACATTTTGGTTTTTCATCACACATTTAGGGTACGGATAGGCAGATTTAGCACTCTGGGGTTTGAATCCAGCAATCCGGTTCAATCTGCTGAGACCTCCAGGATTGGGGGGCACTAAATTACACATATTCACACCTATTTCGCACCTAAATTTGTTGTAGTAGCTTTGTTGTTTATTGTTGTGGTTTAAATTATGATCGCTCAAAATTCTTTTGCTGTTATTTTTCTGCTTGTTATAATAGTTATAAAATAGTTTTATCATGTCTGCTCAAAATTATTTGTTTGCGTTTGATGTCATGATAGTTGTGCCTTATTTTTGCCAATGTGTAAACTGCCATTTTGATCTATTTGTATTCCATAGCTTTATAAATTTTTGTTTGAGAAAATGCCTAGGTCAAAAGGGTAGGACCCGGTCTAGGTGTGCTGGGCACTCCAGAGACGTCGTACCCGCACAGGGGGGCACCTGTTGTAAATACAGGGTCCCACCCTTGTTGACCTAGCCATTTTATTGTCCATTTGGCATTGAGTTTGTAGTCACGTTTAGTTGCCATAGCAACAAGGCGCAACTAAGCCTAGAAATCACACATTTGGTCGTTATTCTGGAAACCTAAATTCAGTATAAAAAGTAGTTTTATTATATTCTAATTGTGTCCTGAGTTACATTCTCAAACGAGACATTTAGTTTGAGTCTAAAATGTGAAGTTTGAACGAGTGCTGAAAAGAGTGTAGTGCAAGCTAGGCGGTTGGCTTAAGAAGAATGGTGGACGTCGGTCGGGGCAAAACTACTGGGAAAATTGTGGGGTTTTTGTAGGAAATATTTCTGAGTTGTAGTGGGCCGACGTCTGTGAGTTCGGAACCCAAATTCGTTGTTATTCTGTTATTTTGGTGTGCGTTTTATATCGTATCTTGCAATTTGTTCCGCTGTACAAATTCTCGCTAACACGGCTCTTCAATAAAGCCTTGATTTTAGCTTTGTGTCCGCGTGTACTGGTCTAACGTTTGGTTTTGTGTTCGTATTACTAGGGCCCGTAGGGGTATTACTTAGAGTGCTCACGAACCTGAGTATTGAGCGAGTTCTAGACCTGTAGTTTCGACGCTCTTAGCGTCAAGTTGTTTTACTGCGCGCCTTCCGGCACAGATAGGCACCGGTCACGGACATTGAGATTAGCCCGCCAGCTCACGCGGATGACATAAGACCGGGGGCCGCAGTATAACACTATCGTTCATTAAATTTTTAATATTCCTTTATTACTTTTTTCCTTGAAAAATTAATTTGTTTTTCAACTGAAGTAAAAAATTAGCCCAGGCGCACCGTTAAGTTTGTCGTCAGTTAAGCCTTAACACTTTGGCACTCGAGGCACATTGGGGCTCGCAATTTACAAAATTACAAAACCTAAATAACATTCATTTAGGTGACGATCATAAATGGATTTCTGGAGGCCCTCACCATTTATCTGAGCTGTCATTGAAATTGTCCGACTTAAAAATGGCGGTGAAATTTTTTAGCAGCATTGATCTAAAGTCTTTAAATTCGTATTTTTCAAACATAGTACGTTTATAGACAGGTTTTGTTCTTGTAATAGTTAAATTAATTATTTCATTTTCTCTTACTGTTAAAGAAGTAATTAATTAATAATAATATCAAGTAGCTATTCAGTAAAAATGTGTCAAAAAATCAGTTAAATTGAAATATTTTCTAGTATCTGTTTAGGTTCTTGTTTGTTAGATTGTCGAAAGTAAGGCTAAAAACAACTACTGTTACTCTACTCTACTGTATTCTAAACATATATTTTAAACACGTAATATTGCATATTACACCTGTGTTGATAGTCTGATAGGCTTTAGCACGTGACGAGAAATTTTAGTTGTTTTGTTCTAACATGAATTTCACTAGTTTGACAAAAGATGTTAAAAACGCAGTGAAATCAGGTGGCCTGATTTTAGCAGCAACTCGCTGTACTGATTATGACTGATTTTTTTCTTTTGTAAATGAATAAAATATTTTGTTGTGTCAGTGGTCAACTTTTTTTTGGAATTTTGATACACTTAGTAGTAAATTACAGAAATCTTCATACCTTAAGACAAATATTGTTGCGCCAACTGCATGCTTGAGAACCTTATAAAAAGATTATGAACTTGAGGATTGATGTAAAAACAAAATTTATGAATTAATTAATAACAAATTTTTATCCTTTCAGAATCAAATGCCTGAATTTTACGCGACCGACCCTGAAAAACACTCAGCGGAAATAATATCTTTAAAAAAGCAAATGGACATCCTTAAGACATTTCTTCCAGCAATATTCAGCAGAGATCAAACTTTAGGAAATTTATTTGGAAACGACTCCAATCATATTTTTTTCTTTTTTTTTTATTTTAATTATTGGTGGTACCATTTTGTCACATTGGCGTATTTAAAAATGGATTGTGTTTCGCTACACGAAAATAATAAGGGGTTTGAATATAGAAAATATCCCCAAACCCAAAATATAATTTGTTCTTCACACTTTAAGTAAGTAGTAGAAAAATGAGAGTTCTGAAACAGTTCCGGAACCAAATCTGGACGGACTATAAACACATTTTAGCTGCAAATTGAATCATAGTGCACAATGCTTCTACTACTGTTATATACTAACTACAAAATGAACACAAAACTCTTTTGAAGTATATTTGTTTATTCACAGCAATATTATGAATAAGTCTAAACAAGATTATATAGCAGTATAATATATAGCAATGCATATTACATAGTAACTAAATCATGTACATCACTTACACTCAAAATAATGCAGTAATAACTGAGCTGTCACAACCCCACATTTTTCGCACAATTGTTTACGGTAAGAGTACCTTTTAGTTTTTGTGGGCATTTCATAACATTCATAAGTTAAATGGGCACCGAGGCGGGCTGTTAAAAGTCCACATTTATGACAAAGTTGCACTCGTTTCGGCTCTCGCGACCACGTAACTGGTTTGCTTAAATCATCGAGTTGACAAAATACACATCCAATGCTGTTACAGAGAATACAATCAGTTTTTGCACTCATTTTATGTATCGATGGTCAAAAAGGATGGATTTCTATTCGAGTCTATTTGTACGTTAACATCCAATTCACTCATACAGAACGCAACTAGAGGGGCATACGTTGGCTCCGCAAAATCAATTTTTATTCGTAAGGAACCGCGTGATAAGTGACTTTCATAAGGACAACCACTGCTGTGATCAGCTGTGCAGTCAACGGCGAAAATAAAGTAGCCGTGATTCAGGTCGTCAGGCAAAAATCCTAACCCAAAATTTGTATAATTCAAAGCGTACAATGTGTTCATATACAATTTAACACGATGATCGTATTTTGCGTTGATAACAGGTTGATTCACGGGCAAGCTGGTATCGTTAACAAAAACTTGGATAGTTTTAGCGCCCATCGATTCAAGATTATAGGGATTTTTATCTAAAGCACCGTTAAAGGCAGCTTGCAACACCATCCATACATAAATACGTTTTGGAATTTGTCCATTCAAAATTGTCCAATCCAAGTTTTGTTCTCCTTGTGCTATGCTCTTCACCCGAACATCATATCGTATACCAGGATGTTGGGTTCCAGATGTAGACAGCAGACTATTTTGACGAGCCAATGCCTCTGCAGATAGTTTGAATCGAGGCACATACATTTTAGCATCCGTAATGTTAATCGAAAACGAGCCTTCTTTGGCTAATAGACACAAAGAAGGCTGTGCCCTGTGAAACTTGAACGTAATTTCTGTTTGCGCCGGTACATATCTCGTCAGCATAGTGTTACAAAACACTCTAGTAAACAAAGAGACCTTTGTGTTGGCCTGAATAAGCGCTTGTCTTTCAACAAAACCTTCATTTCTTGCAATTTCTGGAAGATCATTTCCTATAGCGTCGTGAGCACCAGGTATGTCGGGTACCCAAATAGCGGGCTTTAAAAATGAGTTTTTGGCATCAGTGGATAAGTGAAGCAAGCTAAGAGCATACATCATCCATGGGTAATACGACTGATTTAATGTAACTCTTTGATCAGAAATATACAATTCCACACTAGACCACATAGCGTAGCCCAACAAATTTCACGAAAGGGGCAACTTGATCATCTAGTGATAGTGCTGTGCCATCCTGATTTACTAACGACAATTTGTGCAAAAAAAAAAAAAAAAAATTTTTAATAAAAAATATATTTTTTTTTTGGTTAAGTTAAAAATTTTTAAAATGGTAAAAAAAAAAAAAGGGAAAAAAAAACATAAAGAAAAAAAAAGAGAACTGATAGAAATACCTTGTTTCACTGCCCTACCACGTGACGACATGCAAGAATTAGAATTTAGAATTGACAAGACAGATGGACTAGTAGATTTGAACAATGTATTTCTTTATGCACAAATTGTTGTTAGTAAATCGGATGGCACAGCAATATCACTAGATGATCAAGTTGCCCCCGTAAATTTGCTGGGCTATGCTATGTGGTCTAGTGTGGAATTGTATATTTCTGATCAAAGAGTTACATTAAATCAGTCGTATTACCCATGGATGATGTATGCTCTTAGCTTGCTTCACTTATCCACTGATGCCAAAAACTCATTTTTAAAGCCCGCTATTTGGGTACCCGACATACCTGGTGCTCACGACGCTATAGGAAATGATCTTCCAGAAATTGCAAGAAATGAAGGTTTTGTTGAAAGACAAGCGCTTATTCAGGCCAACACAAAGGTCTCTTTGTTTACTAGAGTGTTTTGTAACACTATGCTGACGAGATATGTACCGGCGCAAACAGAAATTACGTTCAAGTTTCACAGGGCACAGCCTTCTTTGTGTCTATTAGCCAAAGAAGGCTCGTTTTCGATTAACATTACGGATGCTAAAATGTATGTGCCTCGATTCAAACTATCTGCAGAGGCATTGGCTCGTCAAAATAGTCTGCTGTCTACATCTGGAACCCAACATCCTGGTATACGATATGATGTTCGGGTGAAGAGCATAGCACAAGGAGAACAAAACTTGGATTGGACAATTTTGAATGGACAAATTCCAAAACGTATTTATGTATGGATGGTGTTGCAAGCTGCCTTTAACGGTGCTTTAGATAAAAATCCCTATAATCTTGAATCGATGGGCGCTAAAACTATCCAAGTTTTTGTTAACGATACCAGCTTGCCCGTGAATCAACCTGTTATCAACGCAAAATACGATCATCGTGTTAAATTGTATATGAACACATTGTACGCTTTGAATTATACAAATTTTGGGTTAGGATTTTTGCCTGACGACCTGAATCACGGCTACTTTATTTTCGCCGTTGACTGCACAGCTGATCACAGCAGTGGTTGTCCTTATGAAAGTCACTTATCACGCGGTTCCTTACGAATAAAAATTGATTTTGCGGAGCCAACGTATGCCCCTCTAGTTGCGTTCTGTATGAGTGAATTGGATGTTAACGTACAAATAGACTCGAATAGAAATCCATCCTTTTTGACCATCGATACATAAAATGAGTGCAAAAACTGATTGTATTCTCTGTAACAGCATTGGATGTGTATTTTGTCAACTCGATGATTTAAGCAAACCAGTTACGTGGTCGCGAGAGCCGAAACGAGTGCAACTTTGTCATAAATGTGGACTTTTAACAGCCCGCCTCGGTGCCCATTTAACTTATGAATGTTATGAAATGCCCACAAAAACTAAAAGGTACTCTTACTGTAAACAATTGTGCGAAAAATGTGGGGTTGTGACAGCTCAGTTATTACTGCATTATTTTGAGTGTAAGTGATGTACATGATTTAGTTACTATGTAATATGCATTGCTATATATTAAACTGCTATATAATCTTGTTTAGACTTATTCATAATATTGCTGTGAATAAACAAATATACTTCAAAAGAGTTTTGTGTTCATTTTGTAGTTAGTATATAACAGTAGTAGAAGCATTGTGCACTATGATTCAATTTGCAGCTAAAATGTGTTTATAGTCCGTCCAGATTTGGTTCCGGAACTGTTTCAGAACTCTCATTTTTCTACTACTTATTTTTATGTGTGTGAAATAATTTATATATTTTTTTTTGTGTGTTTTTGTGGGGGGGGTTTTTTTTTTTTTTTTTTTATTACCCCCCCTTTTTATTTTTCTCGTTGGTTTTGTTTTGTTTTTTTTTTTTTTTTTTCGGAGGTGTTGTGTGCAAAAAATTTTTTTCGCGGTGTTTTTTTTTTTTTTTTTTTTTTTTTTTTTTTTTTTTATTTTTTTTTTTTTTTTCTCCTTTTTTTTTTTTTTTTTTTTAAAAATTTTTTGTGGGAATGTGTTGCCTTCCCCTTTTTTTTTTTTAAATTTTTTTGTTATTGTTTTCCTAAAGGGTTTTTTTTTTTTTTATAAATTGCAAATTCGACAGTATTTTATCAAGACCTTACATAACTATACAAAATTAATGACATTATTAAATTCATGAAAGAGCGCATCTATAGAATTTAATCACCAGTGAGCAATTTTTATTTTATTGTTTTTTTCACGCTCATAAGGTGTTCGTGCATTAATTGGTGCGTGGATTCCAATTTTCCTAAACTACTTAAAGGGGTGATGTTTGCCCACCATTTTGCGGCCTACTGTTTCAATAATTATCATGATTAAATTGTTGATCCAAGCGTAATATACATACAACCGCAGATGTACATGGGGTGGGTCTGGGGGGGGGGCAGCCCCCCCCCCCCCCCAGATTTGAACTTTCGGGACAAGCCCACCTCAGATTTCACCCGTTGGGACAAGCCCCCCTCCTTGGCCGTTGAAAATAAGTACCTGAAAAATCAAAAATGGCCCCAGATTGCTGTAAAATGCTTTAAAAATGAGCAAAACGTAAAAAAATTGCTAAAAACATGCTATTTTTGCGAAAATTTTTCTATTTTTAGGCGAAAATTGCAATTTTTGCGTTTTTGTCGGTTCAAGCCCCGAAACGCTGGGACAAGCCCCCCTAAAACTCCGAAAATTCCGGGACAAGCCCCCCACACCGAGACCCCGTGTACATATATGCATACAACGCACAAAAATGTCAGCCAAGCAGAGTTTGAAACTAATCAAGTAATCAAGTAATCAAGTTTGCCATTTGAGTTGAAAATAACGGATTGTAATAACCTGTCGCATCTTTGACCATGAAATAGACATTCTAAAACGATATGATTGGAGTCGTTTCCAAATAAATTTCCTAAAGTTTGATCTCTGCTGAATATTGCTGGAAGAAATGTCTTAAGGATGTCCATTTGCTTTTTTAAAGATATTATTTCCGCTGAGTGTTTTTCAGGGTCGGTCGCGTAAAATTCAGGCATTTGATTCTGAAAGGATAAAAATTTGTTATTAATTAATTCATAAATTTTGTTTTTACATCAATCCTCAAGTTCATAATCTTTTTATAAGGTTCTCAAGCATGCAGTTGGCGCAACAATATTTGTCTTAAGGTATGAAGATTTCTGTAATTTACTACTAAGTGTATCAAAATTCCAAAAAAAAGTTGACCACTGACACAACAAAATATTTTATTCATTTACAAAAGAAAAAAATCAGTCATAATCAGTACAGCGAGTTGCTGCTAAAATCAGGCCACCTGATTTCACTGCGTTTTTAACATCTTTTGTCAAACTAGTGAAATTCATGTTAGAACAAAACAACTAAAATTTCTCGTCACGTGCTAAAGCCTATCAGACTATCAACACAGGTGTAATATGCAATATTACGTGTTTAAAATATATGTTTAGAATACAGTAGAGTAGAGTAACAGTAGTTGTTTTTAGCCTTACTTTCGACAATCTAACAAACAAGAACCTAAACAGATACTAGAAAATATTTCAATTTAACTGATTTTTTGACACATTTTTACTGAATAGCTACTTGATATTATTATTAATTAATTACTTCTTTAACAGTAAGAGAAAATGAAATAATTAATTTAACTATTACAAGAACAAAACCTGTCTATAAACGTACTATGTTTGAAAAATACGAATTTAAAGACTTTAGATCAATGCTGCTAAAAAATTTCACCGCCATTTTTAAGTCGGACAATTTCAATGACAGCTCAGATAAATGGTGAGGGCCTCCAGAAATCCATTTATGATCGTCACCTAAATGAATGTTATTTAGGTTTTGTAATTTTGTAAATTGCGAGCCCCAATGTGCCTCGAGTGCCAAAGTGTTAAGGCTTAACTGACGACAAACTTAACGGTGCGCCTGGGCTAATTTTTTACTTCAGTTGAAAAACAAATTAATTTTTCAAGGAAAAAAGTAATAAAGGAATATTAAAAATTTAATGAACGATAGTGTTATACTGCGGCCCCCGGTCTTATGTCATCCGCGTGAGCTGGCGGGCTAATCTCAATGTCCGTGACCGGTGCCTATCTGTGCCGGAAGGCGCGCAGTAAAACAACTTGACGCTAAGAGCGTCGAAACTACAGGTCTAGAACTCGCTCAATACTCAGGTTCGTGAGCACTCTAAGTAATACCCCTACGGGCCCTAGTAATACGAACACAAAACCAAACGTTAGACCAGTACACGCGGACACAAAGCTAAAATCAAGGCTTTATTGAAGAGCCGTGTTAGCGAGAATTTGTACAGCGGAACAAATTGCAAGATACGATATAAAACGCACACCAAAATAACAGAATAACAACGAATTTGGGTTCCGAACTCACAGACGTCGGCCCACTACAACTCAGAAATATTTCCTACAAAAACCCCACAATTTTCCCAGTAGTTTTGCCCCGACCGACGTCCACCATTCTTCTTAAGCCAACCGCCTAGCTTGCACTACACTCTTTTCAGCACTCGTTCAAACTTCACATTTTAGACTCAAACTAAATGTCTCGTTTGAGAATGTAACTCAGGACACAATTAGAATATAATAAAACTACTTTTTATACTGAATTTAGGTTTCCAGAATAACGACCAAATGTGTGATTTCTAGGCTTAGTTGCGCCTTGTTGCTATGGCAACTAAACGTGACTACAAACTCAATGCCAAATGGACAATAAAATGGCTAGGTCAACAAGGGTGGGACCCTGTATTTACAACAGGTGCCCCCCTGTGCGGGTACGACGTCTCTGGAGTGCCCAGCACACCTAGACCGGGTCCTACCCTTTTGACCTAGGCATTTTCTCAAACAAAAATTTATAAAGCTATGGAATACAAATAGATCAAAATGGCAGTTTACACATTGGCAAAAATAAGGCACAACTATCATGACATCAAACGCAAACAAATAATTTTGAGCAGACATGATAAAACTATTTTATAACTATTATAACAAGCAGAAAAATAACAGCAAAAGAATTTTGAGCGATCATAATTTAAACCACAACAATAAACAACAAAGCTACTACAACAAATTTAGGTGCGAAATAGGTGTGAATATGTGTAATTTAGTGCCCCCCAATCCTGGAGGTCTCAGCAGATTGAACCGGATTGCTGGATTCAAACCCCAGAGTGCTAAATCTGCCTATCCGTACCCTAAATGTGTGATGAAAAACCAAAATGTATGTCCCAAAAACCTATTGTACCGCTGCAAAATACACTCATACTTGATCCGGTCGGTGGCCATCCAACTGGGCGTTAATACATTCATACAGTGTGTTAGCTTGAGTGCGCACTCGATTAAAACCTTACGTACTACGTTTTGGGGTACCCCATTCGCTTCCTATCCTTGCATTCTACAATCTGACCGGTCACTAAATATCAAAAGCCTTACGCTGGTGAGTTCGCACTTGCTTTTGGTCACGTACGCCTCATGCCATAGACATGTCGACAAGTGCGAAGTTCGGGGTAGAAACCAGCTACCCGTCGCGTACGCCACTCACAGGCTATCACCCCCAAGATTTGACTTCCTTGGTAATAAATCGACTCGATAATACCGATCGTACAACTATTCCAAAGAGTCAGAAAATAAGCAAATTTTAGCCCGCTCGCAGTTCAATAGGCCTAGCTAATTCGACCCAGGTTTCTTGGTTTTACTAATTTTAGTAATGTATTTTGTTGTAGTATTTTCAGGAATAACAGCGACAAAGGCCAACTAGTGGATCTCGCAAGTAAAGTTTGTGGGTAACACACAGAGTTTAAAGTACACATTAAAAATTATATGGGTATACATATTTTGCACACACGTTGACATCAGTAGCGGTCCCAGCGAAAAATGTAATGCCTACCAGTGAGGCGAATTTGATTTTGTATACGTATGAGAGGGCGCAGCCCAGTAAAAGGGACCATATAATGCACTCACCAGTATCATACGTGGGATACAGAAATTAACACCGAGAGGACACTCTATATGAGGCAGGCATACTACGTCGCAGAGGGCACCACATACAATCCCAAGAGGGGGGGCACACCGTTATGGCTGTGTAAGCCATGCCGGTAGGCCTCACGAACGGA